>OY992878.1:125272280-125327280 GCA_963921405.1 Cepaea hortensis
TTAGAATGCGACCAAGGCAGTAAAGCGTTCGCTTTTCATGGTAACGGTTGCTTTCAAGTCAAATGTGGCATTTCCCATACGACTAAACCGAACAAGTTTAGGAAGTTAGCTGTTTGCTAGAGCACTAAGATTTGTTTTGGGGTTTTGGTCAACGTTAACTTTCATTGCACACGGATATCTATATGAGTGCTCCAGTCTCTACCCATAGATCACGCAAGTAGAATCTCGGAACCGTGCACCTACTCAGTACAATCGACAATCTAAATGTATGCATACCAGAATAACACATGCTTCAAATATACAGCTGCGGGCGATTTGGAAGCAAACCGCCTTGCGTTGTTTAAACAAAAATAAAATAGTATGAATGCCGGTCGTTCACAAAGCAATGGCAAACTACTGAACGTAAACTTGCCAAGAAATCACAAACAGCCAAAGATTGCTGGGGTTGACTGTGACGTCATGTAAAGGTTATTCAACTAACTTTTTATTTCAAATATTAATTTGTGGGTTGGTTTTCTATTTAAAAAAGTACAATTGCCTAGGCAACGGAGTATTGGGCCTTCTATTCAGGGTTCTACTGACTATGATGTTTTAACATGCACAAGGATCCTTCGAGTTTTTCGTCCTTGTCCGAGAAAGCTAGACGTCTGATACACTACCAAAGACTCAGTGGGATTATACTATCTTTTGTTTATTTTGTATAAAGTCCATGCTGTGTAGTGAACCAGGTCTGCAGAAGCCACAGGCGGAAGCTCTAACCTCGAGGACACTACATCAATGGTTGTTCCATCAAAACCCCTACACAGTGATCACCTATGTAGTAACAACTATATGCATATGAACGTATTAGAATGATCGAGTGTATGGATACATTATACATTCTGACTAGTTTGTTTGCATGTGTGTTTATAGACAATAAAATGTGTACATACATGTATTTTGTACATATGCATTCCGTATGTATAAATAACTCTATTACATACCGCTGGTCGTGTGTTCCAATACTCTACGAGGTGGGGATTTTAAAATAATGTATTTGTGACCTCTGCTTCAGACCGAGACAGTCTATAATTGGTATCAGGAAATTTCTTGGGAAGTGAAGGTGATCAGCGTGACATTTATCACGTCTATTTATCAACGGCTATTTATCGATCTAATTCCAGCCCGTTAACACACAGGCGAGGCCTAAATTAGCCATTCCATATATTCTTTGCTAAATCATGGCATTGTGACATCGTATATGCCATTCCATCGATGCGAAGTTCCAATGCCGACATGAGAGGGTGAGAGGAGCTCTGAAACAGTCCTAGTGATGAAAGTATCGTACCTCCACTAGCCTCACCCGATGACAGAAGTAACATAAACAGATTAGCTAATCCAATTTGGTCAAGGATCGATACCAAGCCCCAGATCGTAAACCTTTCACTGATTTAATGTCCACTGACCACTGATAACAGTCTGTCTTTGTCAAGAAAGTACCTTCGTACTCTTCCTATTGTACTTCTCTTGGGATCACGTCGAATGTGTTTTCCCCGGAGGGTACTTTCTAACTTTTCATAGAAGAGAGACCTATTGTTGGGGTGTATCTGTTGAGCTCGTATGTTTGATGGCAGATATATTAACTATCTTCTTTGCCGTTACTTTGTGTTTTTTATTACATTTTCAATAGAAGAATTATGCATTTTAAAGTAAGGCGATTGTAAGTAAGTATGTAAAGATCCCTTCTACTCGCCTTAAAGAGCATTGGGCATATAAGCCTAGACCCATAGTTGTATAGATCAATCGGCTCTCGGTGGCTGATATGTAACGCCGGCCGCTTGTACTTTCCAAGACACTTCCTGGTTCCTATTTTAGGCTGGGTCAAGCTGGAAGCCTAGGCCAGTTTTAAGAAATCTTATCCGATCCGATGCGGATCAAGGCCATCACCACGAGGAGGAGGAGGGGGGGGGGGGGTGTTAGGCGAGCGTCCAGCCTAGTTGGCTCCCCTAGAGTATTTTGGTACAATATAGTTTTAGGCGACTGTAAGGAAAATGTGTAGACCGCGTCGCGCTGGTTTTTAACGTGATGTTATTGGAACCGGTCATTCAGAAATCAATGGCAAACTACTGAATGTAAACTTACCAAGACATCAACAGCATTGCCGGTGTTGACAGCGATGCAGTAAATAGGAAATGCAAAAACAAAACAAAAAATGTGTTAAAGGCAAGAACATCAAGGTCACTGTACCGGGTTTTACCTCATTTGTCTTTGTCTCTCTCTCTGCAGAGCAGCAAATCTTATACCAAAAGCGTCGCACAGGGAACAAACTCCGTAGCTCTGTTAAAAGTTATTTGCATTGTTTTTACAGGATGTCGCTGTCTACCTCAGATGTTTTTGGCTGTTTATGATTTTTTTGGCAAGTTTACGTTCAGAAGTTCGCCATTGCTTTCTGAACGACCGGAACCCATACCATTTTTATGAAAACCAACGCAAGGTAGCCTGCTGCCAAATCGTCCGTAGCTGTATTTCGAACTTTGTATGCGGGTGTACGCATTGCGCCCGAAACTCCTTCGCCACAGAGCCGGCTCTGTAGGCGGTTGTAATTACCGCAAAAACCGCCACTAGAATACGAAAATGAAGTGTGGTTAATTGTGAGGAACTTCATCTTTGGATCAGCCCAGTGATCAGATCTTACTTGGCTCAAGTAATCTGGACGCCAATTCATGGGGTATTATCTTCCTGAGGCTTCCCAAACAACAACAACACATCAAACCACATATTCGATTGACTGTTTATCTTTTATAAGCGTAATCTCACGTGTTTACATATAATAGGGTATATTATATTGGAGTCGTTGTGGTAAAGCAGTTAGTGTGCATGCCTGCTACGCCAGTGATTCGAGTTCAGTGAAAGCTTCAAGTCTTTCACTGACTGGATATTGAAGGAATCACGAGTAATGACATTCACTCCGTTAAAATGACAGCGACGGAAGTTAGTCGCTTTGATTAATTAAGTGGAAATGGACAGCATAGAAGACAGCAAGAAAATTGTAGCGATTAGTTAGTTGCATATCCTTTACAGGACGTAGGAGTCAACCGAAGCATTGTTTGGCTTTTTGTGATTCCTGGGCCAATAGTTTGCCATTGCTTTCTGATCGACTGGCATCCATACCATTTCATAAAAAACAACACATGGCGGTCTGCTGCCAAATCGCTCGCAGATATGTTTCGAACGTGGTAAGTGGGATAACGAACTGCGTTATAAACTCTCGCAACGGAGCCGGCGATTAGAACCTTATTAAATGACTCATGCCGGAATAAGATTAACGGATGACTGAATTGGGTCAAAGGTGACATGGTGCTGGTCGAAAGCACGAAATTTATTACTAAACGTTTGAGAAATGGGTACACAACCCCATCAACTTCCTGTCCTTTGTTGTCTCTCGCTTTTCTACATGATTTCATGATCACGACTCGCATAATGTAACCGTTCAAGAATGAAAATCATGTTGTACTTGCTGTTTATTTTCCGACCTAAGAGCCGGAAACCACGGCAGGTGGAGATAACACACAATGACTTGTTTAGTCACGACGAGAACACAAAAATCAACCAGTCTCGCAGAGAAGGAGTTAGATAAACAAGAAAAGAGCTAAAGAGAATGATAGAGATCTTGACATGATGGATTATGTAGAATTAGTACCGGGATATCGTGTAATCGATAAGAGTAATAGATCATTTTACGGACGTGTGTTCCATTGGGCGCTGTACGAGCACACGTCTCTTGCTCCACTACGGATGTTACCATTCATGAAACACTAGGCTAAGTGATATTGATGGCTTTTCAAATACACTTGTCCTATTTTGACTGCAAAGTATCTTTGTGCAAGGAATATTATGGGCAGACAGAAAAACGAATGATAAAGTCATATAAGAAAGACATGAAACCCGCAAATAATTAGAGAAATTATACAGTCTGTCTAGAGTTTTTGGGCACGAGATAAAACATGAGGAGAAAACAAATGAAAACTTAGTAATAACAGGCATATATTATCGGGAAAAGAGCCAAGACAAGATAAAGCTAAATACCTGGATGGCTTGGCTAAATGGTATATTAACGTCCAAATACAGACTTATGGCTGTGTGAAATGGCTATCAATGATCCCCCACGCTTGTCAAGATGGCACATGATGATGGCGATGATGAGTATCGCCATAATCTTGCATTGTTCACCTACAATCAAAGAAGCTGTTGCTATAGTGCTAGGGCAAGACAAGTAAAACGATGGATGGTTGATTGCGTGGTTGACTGTCAATGCTCTGGAAGACAGGATTTTAATTAACTCGCAAATACGATTCATTGGATTTGAGGTCGGTCGTTTAAGCTCTGATAGGGGTTACATCTGTCGTAGTGAGGATGGTGTATAGAACCAGATTACCATTTGAAAGGACTGTTTTGGAAGAACCCTCATTCTCCTCTCCAAGCCCAGAAACTAACGGGGTATAAATCACAACACACACATGTTGATTTAGATTGACCCTAAGTTCATAATATTTCCTCAAGGCTTTTAGGTATTTCATTGTCAACAGACTCTAAAGCAGTGAGTCAGCAACTATGTAAAGATCCCTTTCACACACCTCAACTAGTAATGATCATATACTGCTAGACCCATATTTTGATAGACCAGTTGCTACTCTAGTGGGAGATGTGGTCAGTCGCAAGCCGACCGCCTTTACATCTGAAGACATTTCCTCATTTTAAGCTGGGACGACGTGCGAGCCTAGGTTCATAAAAAAAAAAATTAATAACCATTCCTCCCCAAATGCGAATCCAATACGTGGCCACCGGACCGGCAGAGGAGCGTATAGCCACTACACTACCTCGCACTTCACAAAAGCAATTCAGCTTAGTCCATCCGAACCATTTCTACCTAGGATTGACTTCACAAAAGCAATACAACTTAGTCCAGGCGAGACATTTCTATCTAGTGTTCACTTCACAAAAGTAATTCAACTTAGTCAAGACGAGACATTTCTATCCAGAGTTGACTTCACAAAAGCAATGGAACTTAGTCCAGGCGAGACATTTCTATCCAGGGTTGACTTCACAAAAGCAACTAACAGCATAGTACAAACGAGGCATTTCTATCTAGAGTTGACTTCACAAAAGCAATTAAACTTAAATGCAGGCGAGACATTTCTAAGTTGACTTCACAAAATCAACACAACTTAATCCAGGAGAGATACTCATATTCCTATCCAGGGTTAATTTCACAAAAGCAACTCAACATCGTTCACGTGAGACACATGGCTCAAAATAAACAAAACTTCAACTGCCCCTGCAAACGTGAACCATAATCCACCAGGAATATTGGGTAAAAATAAAAGATATAATTTATAGTATACTAGCTGACCCTGCCCGGCTTCGCCCAGACCCTGGTGGGGAGCATCTCATTTAATTCATATAAGTAGTCATATAAGTTCTCGTTCCCGTTTACGACTGACTGTCTGTCTGTCTGTCTGTCTGTCTGTCTGTCTGTCTGTCTGTCTGTCTGTCTGACCCGGCCCGGCATTGCCCAGCTCCTGGTGTGGAGCATCTCATTTAATTCATATAAGTAGTCATATAAGTTCCCGTCTGTCTATCTGTCTGTCTATCTGTCTGTCTATCTGTCTGCCTGACCCTGCCCGGCTTCGCCCAGTCCCTGGTGGGAAGCATCTCATTTAATTCATATAAGTAGTCATATAAGTTCCCGTTCCCGTTACCGACTATCTGTCTGTCTGTCTGTCTGTCTGTCTGTCTGTCTGACCTGGCCCGGCATCGCACAGCTCCTGGTGTGAAGCATCTCATTTAATTTATATAAGTAGTCATATAAGTTCCTGTTCCCGACTGTCTATCTGTCTGTCTGTCTGTCTATCTGTCTGCCTGACCCTGTCCGGCTTCATTAAATTCATACAACAAAAAAAGTAACTTAAAAGAACGTTCTTCCACACACCATCCATTATTTTTAATGAAAACTCTTTCTAATAACCTGCATGACTACAGTAACTTCTTAAGCAAAAAAAGATGAGTTACAATGTTATGCATTGTGCATTATTTTTATGAAAACTTTGAAAATGCCTTACAGATTGTATCATTATTTATTATAACTCATATGCCGGTACATAACTATGGACAAAGAGTTTATAAATCTTTGAAAACGATGCCACAATATGACTATAAGTTATACAGAAAAGTTATGCCCCTTGAAATAACTTTTACAGAGTTAGGTCCCCTGAAATATATAAAATTATGATGAAAAATGAAAAATGAAATAATACTGAGTAAGCAGGCGATTTCACACTAACAAAATATCACAGTTGGCAGCTCTGGAATGAAAGGAAGGCGTGTAGAAAATTTCATCTCAATCGGATGGGCCGTTCGCGAGCGCACAAAGGACAGACGGACATACAGACAGACATACAGACAGACAGACGGACGGAGATCCTAATTTATATATAAGATATTCAAGAAGACGGAGATTGGGGGGGGGGGGGGGGCTTGGGTACGTTGTGAAAAGACGCTTGCACGCCTTTCGGGCTGTCATGGGTAATAATTCGCATCCATGTAGATATTTAAAAAAAATTGAACTGAACTACGATGTTGACACGGCCTAGGTTGGGTACCAATTAATGTCTTAGAGAGTAAGAGCCGTCGGTGTGACATAAGCACACATCATCCATCGAGTGCTGATTGGTCTGTTAAATGTGGGTCTAAAACCGTATGCGAAATAAGCCTAAATACACCTTTACATTCTATAAAATAAAAGCCCCAAAGCCAGAGCCTGCAATGGGTCTGTGCTAGGACGATCACATTTTATAGGTCTGAATTGGTCTGTGCTAGGACGATCACATTTTATAGGTCTGAATGGGTCTGTGCTAGGACGATCATATTTTATAGGCCTGAATGGGTCTGTGCTAGGACGATCATATTTTATAGGCCTGAATGGGTCTGTGCTAGGACGATCACATTTTATAGGTCTGAATGGGTCTGCGCTTGGACGATCACATTGTATAGGTCTGAATGGGTCTGTGCTAGGACGATCATATTTTATAGGCCTGAATGGGTCTGTGCTAGGACGATCACATTTTATAGGCCTGAATGGAGACGGATTGTATTTGCAGCAAAGAACCTCATTGGCTCGGAACGCTGAAGAAGAAGAAGAAGAAGAATAGGTCTGTGCTAGGACGATCCCATTTTATAGGCCTGAATAGGTCTGTGCTAGGACGATCCCATTTTATAGGCCTGAATAGGTATGTGCTAGGACAGTTCCATTTTATAGGCCTGAGTAAGTCTGTGCTAGAACGATCATATTTTATAGGCCTGAATGCATGGAGGAATAAATAGCCAGTCTTCCTCTCACTTTAGCGGACGACGAACGCATCCTCGCAACCCTCGTTCATGACATTATTAGCGCAGCCCTCTAGCCCTTTGTGGCGAAGATTAAGGACGCAGTTCACAATCCCGCATACCGCGTTCGAAACACAGCTTTGAGCGATTTGGCAGCAGACCGCCTTGCGTTGATTTTTGTTAATAAATGGTATGAGTGCCGGTCGTTCAGAAAGCAATGGTAAACTGTTTTTTTTTTTTTTTTTTTGCATATCCTATTTACAGTCAAAATCAACATTTCTGCCGCTTTCATCTCTTGGCAAGTTTACGTTTCAGTAGGTTGCCAATGCTTGCTGAAGACCTGCACCGACACCAACGCAAAACCAACGCAACGCGGTCTGCTGCTAAATCGTGTGCAGCAGTGTCTCGCACGCGGGTATACCGGACCACAAAACGCGTCCGTAAAACTCCTGCTGAGCGTAAACTTGCCCAGGAATGACAGCGGTGTTGACTGCGACGTCCTGTAAAGGATATGCAACTAACTTTAACAAGCAACCCGGCCTCTGGACGGGTTGTTTACTTTGACTATCTTATTGAAAGGCCTCTACTGCAAAGCATTATACACCCCTGTTTCCGTGAATGTCAGCAGAGACAAATACAGGGTGTTTGTAAAGTCTCACTATGCTTTGTATGTAGAACAATTCTGAAAAATGAAGTACATGACGTCATCAAAAATGTTCTCCACAGTCCACCGTGAAGCAATATGCAGCGAATGGATATCGTCTGCTGGGGTAATTCTTTGCACTCCAAACAGAATAGTGCTATCAATGGAGGAAAGAACTTTTTTGTTTGAATAAATGTTACAAAACGGTAATCGACAGACACGGATGGTTGTTCAAAGATTTATAGCAAGATTTCTTGATAAACAAATTCCTCATCGTATTGTTGTGCATATCCTTTACAGGACATCGCTGTCAACATCAGCATCCCTCAGCTGATTGTTGATTTCTTGGCAAGATTACGCTCAGTAGTTTGCCATTGCTTTCTGAGCGGCCGGCTCACATACCCCGTAAGTTACCGCCGCGACACGAATCATTGCTGATTCTCACCGTCGTCACGTTACTTACGATAGTATACGAGATTACGGAGTAAAGTCGCTAACCTCTAGGCTAGGAAGCCGGCCCTCATCGTATTACGGTTAGAAATGTGTTGAATAAGTTATAATGGTACTTTCCAGATCCCCCCTGGCAGTGACTAATGTAACTAATTTAATGAATTTCTTAGCACATGTTTTGATGACCTAATGTACTTAATTTGTCCATATTGTTCTACATACAAAGTGTAGTGAGACTTTACAAACACCATATGTATGTATAGACCATTTACAATAAACACAATAAAAGAAGCGTTACATTAAATATAAATAATGCATGATACTCAAACATTTAATTTATTCTAACCTGAAAGGTCGAGATAGCTTATCTTTTGAAGCACACCATTACATTCATGTCTTTTATCGATCATGTTTCAACTCATCATTTCGTGCCCTGCCAAATGGCGTGGGTGTTCGTATCTCTCCACATTTCTTGGTGTTTGGTTTGCTGATGACATTCCTCCATGTCACCGTCATATGTTTGGTAGCCTCGGTGACTTCTTCTTTTAGAATTGATGGACCTTCCTAGTTCCTCTCTTCTGTTAATTATACTCTTTCTCCATCATACACATATCTTATGCATTCATTCCATCTCTTTATTAAAATATTTTCTCCAAATAATACCTTTCGTGTTTTAAATTTCAAACATCAAGTGTTTATTCTTATTTTTCTTCCCGTCGACTCACTGATTTGTCTGTGCATATTTGTTGAATCTTTAACAGATTGTACTCCAATTTGCTTGCTTGCTTGCTTGCTTGTTTGTGTTTGTTGGCTTGAGCTCCAACGCGAAGTCCTGTATGTCGGATGAAGACATCCTGTTGTCCAACATCAGTGTGATGTCATACAGGACCTGAGGTTTGCGTGAGTATCCGTTGTCCCATGTCTGGTTTATTGGTGTGCAGACTGGTGGTTCCTCGCCGTACAGGCAGACACTCTCCGACTTCGGAGGAATCGGCGATCCTACTGACTTTAGCCAGGACCCCGAAGGAACCTGTTGCCCAGGACGCTCGAGGACGCGTCAATAGGTCTTGGCCAATATATAACCCGGCCATGGTGCCTTGGAAACACCTCTGCGTCCCATACTCCAATTTTATCTTCTTTTTATTACAGTGCTCGTTTTACGATTGTTATTTTGGCTTTACGCATATATATCTTATTTCTGTACTTATGTTATCATATTCATGTCTGTAATGTTTATTTTAGTTTATTTTATCAATAAACCTTAAGATTTCTTCAGCCATAATTATTTCCTAGTCTTTTGTCTTCTCTCTGCGTTTATTTGATGAATAGTCACTTAACATTTTCCATTGTAACTTATAGTATGTATTTTATTGTAACGTGTATCTGTTTTTCACCATAACTCTAGATTGCTTTATAATATCTTTATCTGCTTTTAGAACATATTTATTAAGTCTTATGTTCTTAACCTCTTTCTTTCCTCTCTTTAATCTTAATTTCATTTGTCCATATAGTTAGTACGTGGTTAAAACCACAGTCAGCGCCAGGTATTGTTTTACCATTTATTAGAGCATTCCTAAATCTTTTATTAATGAGTTAAAAGTTAGCTGCATGATACTTTACAGGACGTGGCAGTCAACGCCAGCATCTTATTCTTTAAGGCTGTTCGTTGTTTCTTGGCAGATTTACGTTTAATAGTTTGCCATTTCTTTCTGAACGACCGGCACTCATACCATTGTGTGGAAACCAACGCAAAGCAGTCTGCTTCAAAATCGCCCGCCACTATGCTTCGAACGCGGTATACGGGATTGCGAATTGCGTCTGTAACCCCTTCGCCACAGAGCCGCCTAAAGAGTAAAAACATCAGATCATAATGAATTAGCAATGTTTACAGCTCTCCGTGGCCAAAGGGTTGCGAACGCGATTTGTGAACCGCTTACCACGGGTTCGAAACACAGCGGCGACTGATTTGGCAGCAGAACGTGTCGCGCTGGGGTTTTAAAGTGTTGGTATGGGAGCCGGTCGTTCAGAAAGCAATGGCAAACTGTTTTTTCGCATATCCTTTAAAGGACATCGCTGTCAACATCAGCATCTTTCAGCTGATTGTTGATTTCTTGGCAAGATTACGCTCAGTAGTTTGCCATTGCTTTCTGAGCGATCGGCTCACATACCCCATAAGTTACCGATGCGGAGAGAACCGCTACCAATTCTAGCTCACGACACGTCACGTTACGAGAGTATACGGGATTAAAGAAAAAGTCGTGTAACCCCTAGACCAGAGAGACCGGCAATGGCAAACTACTGAACGTAAAACATGCCAAAACAGCAAGAACAGCAGTAAAATGCTGGTGTTGACAGTGATGTCCTGTAAATAGGATATGCAAAAAAAAAAAAAAAAACATGTTTAGAGGCAGCCGTTGTAGCGTAGTGGCTAGACACTCAGCTGCCGGCTCGGTAGTCATGTGTTCCATCTAAACCAAGGTGTCAAGGAGTGGGTAAGGTATTGATGAAATTGAACCTGCACGAGTGTTTGTTGGTGTGTGGAGTGGTTCCGTGATGAATTGGTGATTATGAGTTCGGACACGGTCCAGGTGGGACCTGTCGTGAACGAGTGCTAAAATGACACGAGCATAGTGCCGTTTGCATAATGTAGTTTAGTATTTGAGTGATAGCATCTGTTCATATTTTAGTTGAGAATAAGTGTGCAATCAGATGCAAGTATAAAATGTTGTAAACATGAAATTGCAAAACAGATAATGAAAACAGCGTGGACGTGTGTTATGTTATTGAGTTAACCCTGTGCCTCTAGCGTGAGAGTTAAAGAGAGCGAGTTGTTAGCGATCACAGACAAGCAGTCAAGATTTAGTAACACAGTTTTACTAAGACTATAAACATGGTACAGAGATCTTCAACCATCAAATACGGAGAACAAAAGTAGCGCCATGAGTAAGTTACAATCATGGTAGCGACGTATCAACACCAGACAACTACCCACATGTCGCTCCATGACACCAGGCAGCTCCGGTCTGTTTTAAATGGCCTGGACTCGAGGGTCGACCCAGCCTACAAGAGTACCATGAAATGTCTTGGGAAGTAAAGACGGCGGACTTGATTATGTCCACATCATTCACCGAGTGCCGATTGGTCTGTAAACATCATGTGGGTCTAGCGCTAATCTCCAATGCTCCTTATGACATGCCAGCGGGGCCTTTACTCACTTGCTGAAATGTTTAAAGCTTTGCAGGTATCAACAACATCATACATTCAACAGTGAGTGCAATTTTAGTAGCTCATGTCATGATTTAGCAGTGGCTTTGCATTCACCCGCCCACAGCAAGTTCTCTCGCATTACATGTTCATGCCCAGAATGGCGTAGTATCAATATCCACCGTTGTATGGGTGGACCCATGCCTTGCCTTCTAGAAACCCTGCCTTCAATTTCTGTACTTTCTAAACTTTTGTGACTTTTGGTCTGGCCGCAGTTGTTGTTGTTGTTGTTGTTGTTTTTTTTTTTTTTTTTTTTTTTTGAGTTTCCGAAACATGATAGTGTTTATGAACCAGTGTTTCGCATGTTTAGATCTTGCAGACTGTCCGTTTTATTTTCTTGATTCACATTATTTTAATAATTGCTCTGTAATATCTAAGTTCATAAATCTCAGTTTTTCCATGGTCCACGATTCGCATCCTATTCTGCTGTAGAAAAGATGAGTGCTCTCAATATTTTTATTTCTCTGTCTTTTATTTGTGTGTATATTATAAGGTTTTGTTTTCTGTATTGCTGCAACCAGTCTCCTTCAGACAACTTTTGTAGAGTCCCCATTGTTGTTACTCATGGAAGTAATACATCCACGACTGATGACATTTTCATATATACTTTGACCAAGGAAATAGTATTGTAGACGCACTCGTGATTCCATCCACGTAACAAGGCAACTAACTGCTTGTATGCATATTGAATGGGACTAGAAGGATAAAAGAAGAAAGAATATAGGTATCACACACAAAGGAAGTTTAAAATGAGTATCTTTTCTACTACATGTGTAGAAGAATCCCGACTTATGCACTGGCAGGGAAATACAATACATGTTAGTGGCGTAGTAAGGGGACAAAATTACTTTCATTGTGAGCTATCACAGACGGCCAGAATTGTCAAAGATACATATCTGGAAACAGTCATGGAGCCATTGTAATAATCTCTTCAACCAGCTGAATATACGTTTTATCACTGTGACTGCAAATCTATAAACCTGACTAGACTGCAAGAACATGAAATGAAAATGGGTGAAGACTACACTACACTGCACTACACTACACTACACTACACATTACTACACTACACTACACTACACTACACTACACTACACTACACTACACTGCACTACACTACACTACACTACACATTACTACACTACACTACACTACACTACACTACACTACACTACACTACACTACACTACACTACACTGCACTACACTACACTACACTACACTACACTACACTACACTACACCACACTACACTACACTACACTACACTACACTACACATTACTACACTACACTACACTACACTACACTACACTACACTACACTACACTGCACTACACTACACTACACTACACATTACTACACTACACTACACTACACTACACTACACTACACTACACTACACTACACTGCACTACACTACACTACACTACACTACACTACACTACACTACACTACACTACACGCCACTACACTACACTACACATTACTACACTACACTACACTACACTGCACTGCACTACACTACACTACACTACACATTACTACACTACACTACACTACACTACACTACACTACACTACACTGCACTGCACTGCACTGCACTACACTACACTACACGCCACTCCACTGCACTACACTACACTACACTACATTGCACTGCACTGCACTGCTCTGCTCTGCTCTGCTCTGCTCTAAACTAAGCTAAGCTAAGCTAAACTAAACTAAAACTAAAACTAAAACTAAAACTAAACTAAACTTAACTAAAGAATGAAAGAACAAACGAACGAATGAACAAAGGAACAAACACATTTTATTACTAATGTAATGTCATCTCAAGTTATTAAGTTTTAAACCTGGCATCGAGTTTATTGCTGGAATTGGGAATTGGAAAATTAGAAAGAGGCTAGGTTTGAAACCAGTAATGCAATTCATTAAAGTGCAACATATTAAATGGTTTGACCACCGCACAAGAATGCCCTGGTACCATCAATGGCAAAGAGCTACACTGAAGAAATGTGATGGTTACAGAGCAAGGCGAAGACCAGGTAAAATTTGGTATCAAGAACAACCTAGAAAGAGTGCACAACATATCCTTACATCGTCCCAAACTGAGTTAAATGGAGTAAGAAAAGAAGAAGAGGAAGAAGAAGAAGGCAATCACGTTTCAGAACATGAACTTCAGTGGTCCACTATTGTGACGCTATCATAACCGATTTCATGTGAACATAGTGTTTTTTGTTTTTTAATAGTGTGGTGCTTTCCCCTTGACCTCCACTCCACATAGACACTGGTGGTTCGTGTTGTCTGCTTTTTGACAGCAATTTCTGACTGCAAGAAAAATGTGTTCTAAGCTCTAATCAGATTCGGTTTTTCACTTATTCTTGTGAACATAAGTTCTGCGTTTGTCATCACACAGTTTTTGATTTGACGTGCTCTACCACTAGGGAGCCGCGGCTGCGTAGTAGCTAGAAGCTGGCCGGCCGGCACGGCACGGTACTCGTAGGTTCGATTCCACATCGGGATAATGTTGAACATTGACCAGGGCCATAAGTCATCGAACCAGCTTAACATAGTTATTATGATCTGTCTAGAGAAATAAAGGCTGCTGATGTGACACAGACCATATTACGCACCGAGCGCCGATTGGTCTATAACATATAGATCTAGCACCATATGGCCATTGTGTCTACTGCGTGTAATAGTCTCCTTGACCAGCACTAGGTTCCACTAACATAGTTATGATCATAGCGTTTTCATTACTCGTTTCAGGTTGCCAGCGTTGGTGAACTGAGAGCGAATAGTCAACAATTGTTTTAAAAACTGACCAGACTTAGTAAACCTACTTGTTGCAAGAGACAAAAGTACAACTAGACTATATTTAGTTGCTTAATGCAACGCTAATGGTTTATAGCAAGTGATGAAAAACTAATAAAATGTATTGATACCACATAGTTCAACGCTAATGAACGAACGAACAAGTATTGAACAACGAATAAGAATTGAAAAGAAATATTAAACATATAAATGTTACTTAGTACAGGTATCACAATATCTACCGGATTCGAAGTCGGGATTTAGAAGCTGATTGTTTTGCAGTGATTTTCATAACAGTATGAGCGTCGACTTTAAAAAAGAAATGGCAAACTAAGGAAGGTAAAATTGTCTAGAAAATAACAAGCAGCAAATATATGCTGGGGTTGATTGCGACTTCATGCAGCTAACATTTACTTAGTTCAGCACTAATTATCATCATCATGTGCCATGCCGATAAGCATGGGCGGTCATGGTTGGCCATCTCCCACGATCGTCAGAGTCATGGATCAGCTCTGTATTCTTGTCTGGACTGTGCCATATGGTCAAGCCATCCAGATATTTATATCTCTGCCTGCCCCTAGCCATTTCTTGTATGGCATGCTCATGGGGTTTTCTGTCGTCGCTAATAGTTTGTACTTAATGTTGAAATAATACAACATATAATAATGCTAATTAGTGCAACGCTAATGGTTTCTAATCTTCTTCTTCTTGTGGCATAATGTTTTAGTGGTAGATGTGTTAATTTACTCGTACAAAAGAATGGATCTTATTCCATCTATATATATAAAAGGCAATGTGTGTCCGGATGTATTTGATGCGTTCGCGCACGGTCCATTCGATTGAGATGAAATTTTCTACATGCTTTCTTTTCATTCCCGTGCAGCCAACTGTCATAGTTTGTTAGTGTACAAACAGCTATTTATTTACTAAAATTTAATATTTTAATTTACATTATCATTTATATATAGCGAGGGGATTTAACTCAAGAAAAGTTATATCAAGGGGCATAACTTTTAATAGCATTGCTATATATTTTATATATAGATTGTTGCATTGTTATCAAAGGTTTATAAACTCTTTTTCTACAGTTATTTACGGGCATGTGCGTTATAATAAATAATAATACAATCTTTAAGGCATTTTCAAAGTTTTCATAAAAATAATGCATCTATTTAAATAGTGAAAATTTTCTAACCCATCTTTTTATATTCAAAGAAGTTATCTACAGTCATGTAGGTGATTAAAAACAGCTTTCATTAAAAATAATGGATTTATTTTAGATACGTTAGAATTTTATTTCTGTACTTTTTTAGGAGTGGAACTTTTGAATTAATCGAAGCATTTGTTTTTTTTTTCCGTTCGCTTGGTCGAGAGAAGGTCAGTACACAATTCACATGTGTATATGCTTGATTTTGTTTTTGTTTTAAAAAAAAGGTTGGCCGCGTGTGTGTCAACATCAGGTTTTTCATTCAATGTTGTGGGTGTGAAAGAGAACACATGGTGTGTAGAAGGACATTTTTTTTCTAATACTTTATGCATACTATGTAAATATGTTTTTGTACACAATTAACGTTTTTAGTTGGCTGCATGTGCGGTGTGAAAGAGAGCACATGGTGTGTGGAAGGACGTTTTTAAGTTAATTTTTTTGTGTTGTTCATACTTTATGCATACCTTTTAAACAGACCTACATACGCAGCACGCCTGTTAAAATACTAACAATACAAATGCAGGTTTTTTTTTTTTTGGTCTGTCTAAAAAAAAAGAAAAAAGAAGCCTATCCTTTGAAGTACCCAGCATTTACGTTTAGTAGTTTCAGGTTGCCTTTTTAGATATAGTTCTCTTCCTATCTTTTGGCCATATACCATATTTCCAATCCTCTACTATATATGTAGACAATATTTGTGTGTGTGTGTGTGTGTGTGTGTGTGTGTGTGTGTGTGTGTGTGTGTGTGTGTACACTTTATCAGATTAAGATTAAATGAAATAGTTAGTTAAAAATCTAATTTTCTATTTTAGATCAGGGTCCAAAACTAGCTGACAGACAGACAGACAGACAGACAGACAGACAGATAGTCGGGAACGGGAGCTTATATGACTACTTATATGAATTAAATGAGATGCTCCCCACCAGGGGCTGGACGAAGTCGGGCCGGATCAGACAGACAGACAGACAGATAGACGGACAGACAGACAGACAGACAGACAGACAGTCGGGAACGGGAGTTTATATGACTACTTATATGAATTAAATGAGATGCTCCCCACCAATGTTGATATATTGGATCTTTAAGGATAAGTGCCATTTGATAACTGATATTGTTTGCTTACTGTATTCTACTTTCTATTTCTCTAGTGTGCGACCCATGGCTTACAGTGAATGTTAAGAACAAATGCTATATGTATCAAGAAAGCCTTTCCCTATACATATTGGTCACAATATTACACTTATGCAGCCACAAATGGCTAAACTAGAGTTGAAATATAATGAAATAACAGTATCCGTTCTGCATCAATTGCCACAACCAAATGCTGTAATAAAATCCACACTTGAAGCAGACGTTTTGAAACGAGCAGCAGAAACTCTTATTCAGAACGAATCTGTTGCCGATTCCGTAGTTCTGTCTCTGAGCTAGCAGACTGTCTGCCCTGGCTAATCTCTTTCCTGAATGTCAAGTCTACCAGGATACATGTTCTCTAATTTTAGAAATTAGTATTCCCAAGATCTCTTATTATCTAGGCTTAGGGACGGCGATTCAAGAGTCAGTGATGAACAATAACCCATATTGCCTAATCTTGCTGTCTATGTCATACTCCAGTTAAAGTCGTCCTTAATTTTACCGCTGCAGAATGTTTAACACTGTTATGATTACACAGATCCTTGTACTTTAAAGGCTCATACTTGTATAGACCAATCATCACTCGGTGGGTTGTGAGATCAGCATCAGACCGACCGCCTTTACCTTCCCAAGACATTTCCTGAACATACTTTAGGTCAGATCGTTCTGGGAGCCAAGGTGAATTATAATAATTCGTCCCGATGCGGGTTCGAACTGTGACCACCAGACTGGCAGGCGAGCGACAAGTCACTACCCAACGTTGATTCCCACACACGTATTTGTCCAGTAGCAAAAATGTTTTTACTCATATCTCCGGTATCGATAATTGATTCGATGTCGGCACTGAGTTGCCAGTTGCCACTACTATAGTACCAGACAACAAAACGAGGAGAATTAGCCTCTTTAATAGATATACAATCATAACGAACAGAACGAACGTTAGGCTAACCAAATTTCATCAACAAACAAAACAAGAACATCTCGAAACTAATATTTATTTACTTGACTATAATATGTTAAGATCAAATATTTCACTCCCCAACGATCACATTTCTCACGGGGCTACTACTGTATTTCTAAAGTTAGAAAAAAAAAAAAAAAAAAAACTTACATATTAAACAAACAAACAATAGCAACAAAATGTACAGCTGGTGAAATGATATAGTTTCGCGCTAATATAATACAATGCAGGACAATTGATCTCAGACATGGCAAGGCAGCGTGTTATATTTAAGATATTTATTTTAACAATGACGATAATAATAATAATAATAATAATAATAATAATAATAATAATAATAATAATAATACAATAGTAATAATAATAACAATTATAATACGATAATATATTTCTTCTTCTGCTTCTGCTTTTATCTCCAAATGGGGCATAAACGTTTAAACATCTGGCGCGAAGAAATCCTACTCTCTGCTATCTCAGGCAGTTCCTTCCATGCCCTCTCAGTATTATTCATCTGTCTTTATTTAATTTGCGTGACCGTATGTGTTTAGGTCTACCTTTATCGCTGTTACGTGTAGGTTCCAGAGTAAGGACTTTCTAGTTATCTTGTTGACAGGTTGTCATAACATCTGCCCTATCCAACGCCGGCATCTTGTCCTATTCTCTTGGTTCATTGGAATCTGTCCGGTTCTTTCCATGAGCTCAACATTGGTGATTAAGTCATGAGATTTCAGTCCCTCTATTCTGTCATGTGATCTCAGCCCCTCTATTCTGTCGTGTGATTTCAGTTCTTCTAGTCTGGCATGTGATTTCAGTCCATCTATTCTGTCATGTGATTTCAGTCCCTCTGTTATGTCAAATTATTTCAATCCCCCTATTCTGTCATGTGATTTCAGTTCCCCTATTCTATCAAATGATTTTAACCCCTCAATTGTGTCATGTGATTTCAATCCCTCTATCATGTCATGTGATTTTAGTCCCTCTATTCTGTCAATGATTTCAATCCCTCTATTCTGTCATGTGATTTCAATCCCTCTATCCTGTCATGTAATTTCAGTCCCTCTGTCATGTGATGTCAATCCCTCTATTCCGTCATGTGATTTAAATCCCTCTATCCTGTCATGTAATTTTAGTCCCTATGTCATGTGATGTCAATCCCTCTATTCCGTCA
Organism: Cepaea hortensis; assembly: GCA_963921405.1. Lineage (NCBI taxonomy): Eukaryota > Metazoa > Mollusca > Gastropoda > Stylommatophora > Helicidae > Cepaea > Cepaea hortensis. The sequence continues at coordinate 125,291,279 of OY992878.1, forward strand.
TGTGATTTCAGTCCCTCTATTCTGTCATGTAATTTCAGTCCCTCTATTCTGTCATGTAATTTCAGTCCCTCTATTCTGTCATGTGAATTCAGTCCATCTATTGTGTCATGTTCTTTAAGTCCATCTTTTCTGTCATGTGATGTTAGTCCCTCTATCCTGCCATGTGATTTCAGTCCCTCTATTCTTTCATGTGATTTCAGTCCCTCTATTCTTTCATAGGGTAAAAGGGTAGCGGGGTAGGGGTATCCCCTATCAAAGGAGAAGTAAGGCGCCTCCTTCCCTCCACTAGCCTACGGGACACCCTTGGGCAAGGTGGAGTACCCGTTTAGCCCCCCGATCAGGGTTACGTGAAGCCATGGGTGCAGGTGGTGGATGAAGATGGAGAGCAGCCGACAGATAGTTGTAGGTTATGGTCTCCACCTTCACGACGGTAGGCAGAGGATCTCCTTTTTTGAGGAGACAATGGCTACGGTCACTGACCAGTATGGTCACTGCTGGGAAGGAAAGCAATGGCAAACTACCTTCTTTACACATGCCAAGAAAATCATGTTGTGTTCACTTATCGATCATCAGAGAAACGGCGTAAATGGGTGCTCCATAGGAGCAGCCTCGCCCGGTAGGGATAGTCATGCGCACGAGGTGACTCCAGACCGTCAACAGGCTACTAGGTGCAAAAGATTAATATCATTGAAAGTAGGAACTTGGAATGTTAGAACAATGAATGCAGATGGAAAGTTGGAGGACATCAAAAACGAAATGGAGAGAGAGAAGATTAACATATTAGGAATATTGGAAACGAGATGGAGAGGAGCAGGGATAAGGACAGGAGAGGATTGTAAGATTATTTACTCGGGGGGAGAAGAACAGCAAAGAGGTGTAGTCATTATATTAGATAAGCAAACATCAAATTCTGTCAAAGGATATTGGGCTGTGTCAGACAGAGTTCTATTAGTAAAATTAAACGGAAGACCTTTTAAAATAAATGTAATCCAAGTATATGCCCCAACAAGTGAAAACAGTGAAGAAAGTATAGAGGAATTTTATAATGACATGGAGTCTGCTTTGAAGAACTGTAAAAAATCAGAAATAAATATCATAATGGGTGATTTCAACGCAAAAATAGGAAAGCAAAGCGATGGATGCAGTGTAGGCAACCATGGTTTGGGAGAGAGAAATGATAGAGGTTACAGACTTGTAGAATGGGCAAAAGAACAAGAAATGGTTGTAGGAAACACCTGGTTTAAACAACATCCTAGAAGATTATGGACATGGAGGAGTCCAGAAAGCAGGATTAAAAACCAGATAGATTACATCCTGATAAGCAAAAGGTTTCGAAATGCATTAACGGTTGTAAAAACAGTTCCAAATGCAGACTGTTACAGTGATCACAGATTAATTACTGGCACATTGAGGGTAAAGTTAAAGAAAGTCAAGTATACAGCAGGAAACCCTAAATATGACTTGTGCAAATTGAAAACTGACAAAGAAATACAAGATAATTTTAACATAGAAGTAAAGAACAAATTTGATTTATTGTCTGATCTAGAGATCCTATTTCAAGATGTAGATGATCAATGGGAAATGCTGAAGAATTCAATCAGTTGTGCAGCAGAAAAAACTATTCCAAAAGTAAAGAAAGTGGGCCGTAAGACATGGATGACTGAAGAAATTTTACAACTAATGGAAACAAGAAGACAGAACAAAAATAATCCTGCCAAATATGAAGAAATTCACAGAAAAGTCAGAACCTTATGTAAGGAGGCTAAAGAAACATGGCTTGAGAAAAATTGCAGAGAAATTGAAAAACAACACAACAGTAAAAATGCGAAACTAATGCACAAAAGAATTCAGGAGATTACTAATCAAAGAACACGTACATCAGCAGGCTGCCTAAAGACAAAAGATGGAAGAGTCATAATAGAAAAAGATCAGATTTTACATGTATGGTCAGATTACGTGAAAAACCTTTATGACGATAACAGAGACGAACAATATATTGTTCAAAATAACAATGAAGGGCCAGCAATTTTGAAGATGGAGGTTCAGAATGCTCTTAATCATATGAAATCTGGCAAGACCCCCGGTCCAGACAGCGTCACAACAGAAATGATTAATGCTTTAGAAGGATATGGAATAGATAAAGTTACCAGTCTGCTTAATACAATATATGATACTGGAAATATACCTCATGAGTTATGTAATTCTGTATTTATTGCAATCCCAAAGAAGTCAGGAGCCTTGGAATGTGATCAACATCGAACAATTAGTATAATGAGTCACATCACGAAGATTTTGCTAAGAATTATCATGCAAAGAGTTAGGAGGAAAATACAACCTGAAATAGGAGAAGAACAATGTGGGTTTGTAGTAGGCAAGGGTACAGTAAATGCTGTGTATATACTGAGAACTGTAATCGAACGTTCTATAGAAGTAAACAAAGATCTACACCTTTGCTTTATTGACTACACAAAGGCTTTTGATAAAGTGAGACATGTCAACATGATAAGTATGCTTGAAGATCTACAAATTGATGGGTCTTTACCTTAGACTTGTAAAAAATATATATTGGAAACAACAAGCTGCCATAAGAGTTGATAATGAAGTAAGCCAATATCAGCCTATTAAGAGAGGGGTGAGACAGGGATGTGTAATGTCTCCAGATCTGTTTTCCCTGTACAGTGAAAATATTTTCAGAAATATTGAAAATATGGAAGGAATCAACATTGGGGGACGATGCATCAATAACATTAGATATGCAGATGATACAGTCTTGATTGCAGACAATGAACAGGACCTGCAAAATTTAGTAGATGTGGTTGTTACACACAGTGAACAACAAGGGTTAGAATTAAATTGTAAAAAGACACAGATTATGGTCGTCACTAGGAAGAACGAAATACCACAGTGTAATATACAAGTAAATGGGAATATTCTTCAACAAGTGAATAGGTACAATTATCTCGGAACAGTAATAACATCTGATGGGAGATGCCTTGAAGAGATTAGAACAAGAATCGCCATGGCAAAAGTAACCTTTAGCAGGATGAAGAACATACTGACCAATAAAAAGATGTCAATTGAAACGAGAAAAAGAGTGTTGAGATGCTACATAGAACCTGTACTTTTGTATGGATGTGAAGCTTGGACAATGAGCAGCCAGGCTGAAAAACATCTGATGGCTGTAGAAATGTGGTTTCTGAGGAAAATGCAAAGAATACCATGGACAGCCAGAAAGACCAATGAGGAAGTCCTTCAAGAGACAAATGAAGATCGTAAACTGATCAGAGACATTAGACGTAGACAGTCACAATTTTTTGGGCATGTTATGAGAAGAAATGATTTGAAGAACTTGGTGACAACTGGTAAGATCGAGGGTAACAGACCAAGGGGAAGACCTAGAAACAAGTATCTGGATGGCTTGGCCTTGTGGCATGGTCGAGACAGAAACACGGAACTGATCCACGACTCTGTTGATCGAGTGAGATGGCAGAACATGACCGCCCACGCTTACCGGCATGGCACATGGATGGATGGATTCTTTCATATGATATCAGTCCATATATTCTGTCATGTGATTTCAGTTCATCTATTGTGTTATGTTCTTTCAGTCCATCTATTCTGTCATGTGATTTCAGCCCATTTATTCTGTCATGTGATTTGAGTCCATCTATTCTGTCATGTGATTTCAGTCCCTCTACTCAATAATGTGATTTCAGTCCCTCTATTCTGTCATGTGATGTAAGTCACTCTATTATGTCAATTGATGTAAGTCCCTCTATTTTGTCATGTGATGTAAGTCCCTCTATTTTGTCATGTGATTTCAGTCCCCCTATTCTGTCATGTGATTTGAGTCCCTCTATTCTGTCATGTGATTTAAGTTCCTTTATTCATTCTGCGCTCCTCTATATGGCCAGAGAAGCCTTGTCACCGGTTACTAGGAAGGGGGATTTTGAGATTAAGGTGGAAGTTATTAGACGGGTACTGAAGTGGGCTACAGACAGCGTCAGGCCCGGATGAGGTGTGGCACACCCATATGAGTTACATTAATTATATGGACTTGGAGGAGATTGCTTTTTGTTTCAACCTAAGCATCAATACGGCGGAAATACCCCACGATTGGCTGCATAGCAACCTGGTCCCACGCCCAAAGCCAGGTAAGGATCACTCCAGACTTAATGGATTTCGAATCATAACCCTGCAAAACACGTATGGCAAAGTTCTCGAAAAGATAGTGGCACGTAGGCTCCAGCGACATTTGGAAAGTGGTAATCTGCTTCCCAAAATGCTCGGGAGTTACCTGTCTGGGAAAGACACCTGGGCCAATGCTGCAACGTTTTCAATGTATGTCTACGAGGGTGTCCAGGATAAATAAGAGACAGTGATGGTAGCTCTTTACATGGAGGATGCGTATAACAAGGTCAGGTGTGATCGGTTGATATACACTATTGGACATGGAGGTGTGCCCTTGCCTTGTCAGGTGGGTTGCGGCGGTTCTCTATGAGCGTAAGGTTACCCTGGGCATGGGTTCCTGGACTTCTAACCCCTGTACTATTACACCTGGGTTGCCACGGGGATCTGTCATGTCCCTAGTGCTCTTTAATGTCAACACCAGCAAAATCGCAGCTATTGATACACCAGGTGTTGGTAGAATCTTGACATTTGCAGATGATGTGCTGGTGTGCAGACAGGACAGAGACAGGGCCAGTTTGGCGGAAGACTTACAGATGGCAGTAAACAGGAGGGCAGAGTGGTGCAGGGACGCAGGGGCCAATATACACTCAGACAAGGCATCGGTTGTGTGGTACTCCCTGGATACTGGATCGTTAAGGCAGATGTCCCAGGTATTATGCTGAATGGATGTCCTCTTAGTAGAGAGAGAGAGAGAGAGAGAGAGAGAGAGAGAGAGAGAGAGAGAGAGAGAGAGAGAGAGAGAGAGAGAGAGAGAGATTAAATTGAAGTACTTGGGTATCACCTTTGACAGGTGTTTGTCTTTTATGGATCATGTGGAGGCTTTGGTAGTGATGACTGGTATGGGACTTAATGCACTGAAGGCGATGGCAGCAACAGGGGTAGATCAGAGGTTGCTTTACAGGCTCTTTCAGCAGTTAATAATTTCTGTCATTAAGTATGAGTTTGGGGCTGCTGACAGTATCAAAGAGCCAGCCTGAAAGGTTGGAGCGCATACAGAATGCTGCCATGCGGATAATCCTGGGGTGCACAAAAGACACACCAATTATATGCATGAGGCATATCCTGGCACTACCAACAATGACGGATAGGCATAGGGTCCTTCAGGCCAGATGGTACCTGAGAGTTATTACAGATAGGGATCACGCCCTGCATGCAGCCATAGATATGACCAAGGGTTATAGACAAGGCAGGTCCTGCTTGGATAAGGCAGACTATCTATTTATTCGTCAGGTGTGTGATTTGGAGACCATCAATCGTGAAAAAGAGTGGGTTGAAGTTCCGGAAGACATGATGGACTGGCACAATGTAATAGTAACATTGGGTCGTGAGTGCAGAGAATGGGCAGCGGGCCGCACTGAGTGTGAAGTGTAACAACTAATCCAGAGTAACACACATCAAAGTGCCATAGTCATCTACACCGATTGGTCAGTGCTGAGGAACAGACATAGTGGTTGGGGTTTTATTGCAAAGGCTAATGGACGAGTCTTGAAAAAGGAGAATCTGGCATATGAGACTACGACCTCCAGCATGAGAATGAAGATGGAAGTAGTAACAGCGGTATTCCATTGGTTAGAGGAGACTACTGCAATACACACTGTATTCATTACGGATTAAAAGAGTATGCTTAGTAAGGTGGGGAAAGGCATGTTTCGTGTGGAATAGCTATCGTCGCTTCAGAGGTCACAGGTTGTGAAGATTGTATGGATACTTTGCCCTGGCCATCCGGGGGTGCGGGGGAATGACCAGGCTGATAGCTAGCAGGGAATGCACCTCTTGGTGGTATTTTGCCTATGGACAAGGGGGAGGTGGTCGTGCGCTTGTGGGACCAGGCGGATGGGCGGGGGATCAGATTGAGAACCCGTATGTGGAAAGAATGAGATTGCTCGGGGATCGGCAGGGGTTCTGGAAGATTCTCAAAACTGAGAGGGAAGACCAGGAGAACTTTAAATCAGATAGCGGTGGGAACGATTAGTAGTATGACTCTTCACTGGCTGTTGAACGAGAGAGCCCCTATGGGAATGTCCTGAGTGCAGTGATGTCAGTTCTTAACTCAACTCAACTCGAATTGAGGCGGATTAAAATAAAATGACTAGGGCAACAGGTCGCCCAGCCTAACATTGGTATCAAACAATATGCTGGGAAGTCAAGGCGGCTGGTGTGATATTGACCACATCACATATAGAGTGTCCATTGATGGTCATTGGAAATTATAGGACTAGCACCAACAGTTCAATAGTCTCAAGGCGTATAAAATAGCGCTTTTCTTATCTATTTACTTGCTGACATGCTTACTTGTTTACCCGCTTACGTTTACTTAATTACTTACTTAATTACTTGATTACTTACTTACAGGAACACATTAATGAATGTGCGTAGTTTATTATTTAAATATTTGAATGTTACCGGCTCAGTGGCGAAGGTGTTACGGACGCAATTCGTAATTCCGTATACACGAGTTCGAAACACAACTGTTTGAGATTTGGCAGCAGATTGCCTTCGTTGGTTTCTTACGAAATGGTATGGCTGCCGGTCGTTCAGAAAGCATGGCAAACTACTGAACGTAGACTTGCCAAGAGATCACAATTGCAAAAAAAAAAAAAATGCTGGTTTTGACAGCGACGTCCTGTAAAGAATATTTAATTAACTTTTTCGAACGTTGGTTCGAGATTTAATCGTGTGGGCTTTCACACATTTCCTGTTACCAAGAAAGCTCCTATCGCCTTTTGTATTCTACCTTTTCGTTCTTATTATTCACGAATGTGTCTATAGATAAGAAAATAACAGGCTTAGCGTTCACTTACAAATCGTCAATAAAAAGCCAAAAGGACTCCATGCAAAATACTATGAACAGTAGCAAAAGGTCAAAGATAATAGCTTTGTCATAGTTTAATTGATAACAGCAAATAAACTATATATCCGCAGTAATTTCAAGTCAAAGATTCCAGTCTTCGAGTGCTCGAGGCAGTACACAACCTTTGGCCTAGGTGAGTGACTTCACATATTGTAACTTGCTAAAAGTATCTCCTTACGTCGATGTTATCCACCCACAGAGAGCTCACGCCGACATTAACTATAATCATTTCAAAAGCTGAAACGTGGTACCGCAGCAACAATGAGGCATATGATAATAGCAAACAAGGGTGATGCTGGTGATGAATTGATGTACCGTGCAGGTTGATGGAAGAGCAAGCAAATAATTGATATATGAGGCAAGTCTATGATGTAGGAGGTAGATTTATGATATAAGAAGAATCACGTCAATTATTATAGCAGTCAGCAGTATTATATATGAGACAAGTCTACAATATAGCGTACATGTCTATGATATATGAGGCATTTTTATAATATACCAAACAGGTGTAATATAGCAGACAGGTCAATTATATCAAAGGCAGATCTATAATATTAGAGGCGGACACATTATATAGCACGTATGTTAATGTTATAAGAGGCAAATCTATAATATAAAAGACGGGTTTATAATATAGAAGACAGCTATTATTCTCATGCAGGTTTATAATAGAACAGGGCAGGTCTCAGATATAATCTATGAATAAGCGGCATGTCTATAATATAGCAAGCAGGTCTGTGACATAAGAGGTAGGTCTATAATATAGCAGTCAGGTCAATGATATAAAAGGTATGACGTTAGTATAGCACACATGTTAAAGATAACAAAGGCAGGTTTATATTCTAGCACAGCAGGTATCTGATATAATAGGCAGCTTAATAATAGAAGAGGCATGTCTATGATATTAAAAAGTCGCTTAAAAGTCGACAGGATCGACTTCATTGCACGGGGTTTTTATCCCATATGGCTCGGTCTCTTTCTGCAGCGCGGAAAGCGTCGCACAAAGCACGAACTCTGTAGGTCTAGCAACGACCCACAGGAGTCTTCGAAAAATTTCACTCGTGAACCGAAGGACGCGGCCCGGAATCGAACCCACAACCTTCGGAGCCGGAGTCAAACTGCTTGACCACTTCGCCACGAAGACTACCATGTCTACGATATATTAGACAGCTTTATGATAACAGTGGCAGGTCTATAATATAGCAGGCAACGTTCTGATAACTGTCAACTGTCACTGTCAAAAAACATGTATGTATGTATGTGTGTATGTGTGTGTGTGTGTGTATGTATGTATGTATGTATGTGTGTATGTGTGTGTGTGTATGTGTGTATGTATGTATGTATGTATGTGTGTTTGTGGGTGTGTGTGTTTGAGGACGTGTGTGTGTTTGTTGGTACGTGTGTGTGGGTACGTGTTCTTGTCGGTACGTATGTGTCTGGGTACGCGCGTTGATGGGCACGATTGGGTAAGTGTGTGTGCATACTGCTTTTCTTCAACCAGTGTAGTCTGGTGTCATCCAATGCCTCATAAAGCGGGTGTTTCTTGTCCGCCGCGACTCTAAGATACATTTTCCCAAGGAACACCTAGTGCCTGTCATATGTGAGCGGCAGAAAGTATATACTGCATGCACATTATAACCGTGCATCTTACGCATTCCAAATTAACCCTCATGACTTAATCTTGTATGCGTTCCAGCTTCTCCAGGTGACTGTGTGATTCTGTCAGCAACCGTAGACCGTACTCAATCACTGACATTAATTGACTTGCTAGAGAGCGTCTAAGATATGTTCTATATCCGCCAATGCCATCACCTTCACAGCACTGAGTCCCTTCCTGGTCGTTAACACCGCCCCTTTACAAGCTGGTCAATGAAAGACAAACTTCTGTCAAATGTTATCTCAAAGTATTTATTTCTGTTCTCTCTCATGATCGACCTGTCAGTATAGTAATATACGGGACCTAAGGTCCCGTATAAGGTATTTCTGTATTAAAATTAATAGTTAATTAATTTTGTAATAATAGTAGACAAAAATACTGTAACTTTTTTGATAGATAAGAAAGTCAGAGAGAGCACACATTTACATTTTAAAGTTCTTTTTTCTAGATGTACGTCTGGCAAAGTTTTTGAGTACATCATCAAAGTTAATTTTGCGCAACAAGTCTGCCTCAATCATCAGCAAAGATAAGGAATCAAGCCTTTCTTGTTTCATTGTCGATCTACTTGGATTTTTTGTACGTTTCAACTGAGGAAAAGAGCACTCAGTTGAACAGTTCGTAACCATTAATGTTAAAAATATGCGCAAGGCGATTCCTACATTTGGAAAAGCACACTCGATGTTGTCTCTAACTATTACTTTGTAGAGTTCTGCATGACTGAACGTGTTGTTGTCAGATTTTGATGCACGAAACTTGTGGCGAATATATGAGTGGAACTGTTGTAGTTCAGTATATAAATTATTGTTCAGATCTTCAGTAAAATCATTTATTAATCCCTCACAACACTGAGATGTTTGTGGTACATCGACCAAACAAGAAAATCGAACTGCTAGATCATTATATACCTGTCCTCGTCTACTCATCTCTGTCTCAAGTTTGTCAACAATGGTGTAGAAAGCAGATATACGAAATTTGTCTCTGGCATTCTGAGATACCTCAGGCACCATCAATGACCACTGTTTTTCGTTTACGATTACGGGTCAAAGTTGACTTATAATCCACACCTGGTGTTATTTCTTTTGCAGCGTCTTCAAATCTTTCAAATTCATTCCTAGATTCATGCAAGTGATCTGATAGTGAAGAATACAAATCAGCACACGTTTTCAAGTTCACGTGCTCATTTTGTAGAGCTTGACTGACCCTGTGAAAATGTAACACTTCTTCCCAAAAGACAAGCATGAAAGCAAATTCTAATTCTTGCATCTTCTTTGCAATGTTTTCTGCTTCTATTCTGGTGTCCCCCTTCTGTGACTGGTCTTCTTGTAAACATTCTAACGCTTCTATAATCTGAGGATGAGACATTAGAATGGCTTCAGTTGCAACAGCGTGTGCTTCCCATCTAGTATCGGAAAGGGACTTTACCAGCTTTTCATTCACAAGGCATCCTTTCAGAATCTTCCATCTTTTGGTTGAAGCTGAGAAAAAAGTATAGACCAGTTGCACTGTATGGAAGAAGTTTACTGCCTCTAAACAAGAGTCAACGGCACTTCTGCCTACCAGATTTGGTGAATGGGCAGCACAGGGTATGTATATATAAATAATGTGCGATTCAATATTACATTTGCGATTTGCTTATGCCATTCAATTACGCTACCGGGACGATATACACATTTTTCTTGAGGACCTGTGGTGCCCCCCAAATGCTTGGTGCCCTAGGCACGTGCCTTGTTTGCCTAATGGTTAATCCACCCCTGGGGACCTTAGGCGTAGAATTTTTATGAAGAGCACTTTGCGCTTTGCTAGAGCTGATGACGAAACCCGTTTTCTAGTACCGTTTACTGACGTTATTCAACGCAACCTATATTTATCTAAATATATAAATCCATCTCCCCTGTCTATAAACAAGGACATCGTTTGCAAATGTAAAAATATGTCCGATACCTAGTGCGTCTAACATTGATACTCTGTGTATGTGAGTCTTGAAAAACACCTCGAAAGTTTCAGAGCTCCAAGAATCCATGCATAGAGCGACCATGCTTTGGAATAGAACCATTGCAATCTAGTTGACGATCGAGGGACAGATCTCCATATATAAACGTTAGTTAGTCAGTTAGTCGAGGTTCCAACTTCACGGCAACGGATCGTCCCCATTATGCTCCATTCCCGTGCCAACGAATATCACACAAAATGCTCCCCACTGTCCAATGTACAAACCTATACATCAATAAGTCATACTTTACATTGTTGCAAGGATTTTTTAGACCCATTGCCACTACCACGGTATCTCGTTTATTCTGAAATCCTTCATAAGCATCATATGTCAGGGTTGCTCATTTGTCCAAGTGTCTTTACCTGGTTGATAACTTATCAGTCCTCTCAGGAGACGTTTACATCTTTCTAAATGCTCTTGCAGTTGTTTCCCCGATCACCCTTGCAACATATATTATGTAAAGTGATAATCCTGAGGCCATTTAGTCTAGCGAAATCTTTATTTGGCTTAGGTAGTGGAATCAGATGGATATGCAGCCAATCAGCTGGCTCTGACGATGTTTTCTGCTGGAGTTTAAACAATTCGCCATTTCTCCCAGTTCCGCGTCACTTGGATTCTTCGTTTGAGCATATCTTACCCCATCTGGACCTGGAGCACTGTCTCTTGTTGTCTTCAGCACATGTTTGATGCCTTTCACATGCACAGTTTTCTCATCTGGTTTTCCTCTGTTTACCCCAGCAAGAACCTCACAGAATGCGTGTGTGGTGTTTTTGTCCTTATTGTCCGCCTGCTTGAAATATCTCTCCAGAAAGGCCTCTCCTTTCTTCCTCTCAGTTGTAATTAGTTGCCCTTTCTCACTATATAACTTACCAAGTGAGGTGGGCAGTCCCACTTGGTTTTGCGGCTTTCAGAACCCTCGCATTATCTTATCTCCTGGTCTCATCAATGAAAGGCTCCCATGTCATCTCCTTTACCAACACGGCACCAAGCTGGAACTCGAGCAAATCTGGTTGCAGTCTCTGCGCTCGCTGTCATCTGATTACCGCCGATCATTCCTCCTTTTGCTTTGTTCTGACCTGGTGTCTCAGTTAGGCAAGGCTACAGTCAGTGAAGATGTCTACGTGGCAGAGAGGTTTATTACGCTTGCGTTTATGCTTCCGGTGAGATGACGGCGTTATTCGGGGTTCATTCTCTATACTGGTCTGTTGGACTTCAACGTTGAATTTAACGTCCAGAAAGCCATGGCAAACTAGGGAACGTAAAATTCCCTATAAAATTAACCTGGGGTTGATCCAAACGTCCTGCAAAGGAAATGACATTTTTTTTTAGAAAGTTGTTATTCATAATTTCTTCCCTCGCTCTCTCTTCCTATCTATATCTCTCTCCATCTGTCTGACTCTCTCTCTCTCTCTCGCTCTCTCTCTCTCTCTCTCTCTCTCTCTCTCTCTCTCTCTCTCTCTCACTCACACCTCTATATAAACTACTTCATCGCAGCATATTTTTTTCTATATAATTCCTAACTGGCATACATTATATCTGAATATCCATATCAATCTGTCATTCATTTATCTCACTCTGTTCTTCGTTCTATTTCTCACTCTCTCCCACCACACATTTCATTACTTCTCTCACGGCGTTTCGTTATCCAGCAATTGCTGTCTGCATGCCTGTCCGTCTGTCTCGCTGCTTGTTGTGATAACCTAGTATGATAATTGGTCGCGTCCAGAGTGATTTGCGTGGTCAGTGGTTGCACACCCGCGTCACACGCCACTTATCCAGACTTCGATCCCAGGTCCAGTCAGGGATATGCACTACTGACGAGCTCAGACGAGAGCAAAACTCGAGTCTAGTGCTTCCAGTCTGACGTGGTCAAGACTTAAGATTCATGCCGGAATACGATCAGCTTTGCCAGTAGTGGGCTGTACTCAATCTTTAAACCTCAAATTCCGAAACAACCGAATATTTGATTGCCGGTAATTTGTTAAGTGCATGCGCTAGTAAGCGTGGACCGTGATAGCGTAGCGGCTAGTACTCTTACCTGCTGGCTCTGTGGTTATGTGTTCGAATCCCTTTCAAAACGGGGATTTGATTTTGTTTGTTTTTAATAGCAGGGGCTTCCAGATCGACAAAGCGCAAAATAGTACCGGTAAATGTTCTGGGAAATTAAGGCGACCACGTTACTTATTGAGTGACGTTCGGTCTATAAAATATGTAGCCAGTAACAAAAAAGTTCAATTGAGTTGAGTGAAGAACCGACATCAAAGCACTCGGGGTATTCAAATAAGCACTCAGTCCTAATCTTCAACAGCCAGTAATTAGTTTCGATACTAATGGCGTCCGTCTTGCTTTATTTCTGAGTGACGACAGTCGACTAGATCCCATGAACACCCATTGCTGCCGCATTCTCTCTAGACCAGTGGTTCTCAACCTATTTTGACTCATACACCCCTTCACCATATGTTCAGAATGTCATTCCCCTCCCTTTCGTAATTCCTCCCTATAATTTCCCCCTCCCCGCCCCTACACAGTATACGTAAGCTAAATTTAATAACAAATAATATAACAAGTCTAGACGTCTACATAAAACGTGATTTGCTGAGTCTACTAACATTATGAAACGAATTTCAGAAGAGCGAGAAGTACAGAACCGTAAAGTATGGAGGGGAAAAACAATAGCAAGTAATCGGTTCTTGTATTAACGCGATCTTTAAATAATCTTAACCTCCCCCCCCCCCCAGAAACCCTAAAATTCTCCCTGGGGTGGGGGGATTCCCCACCAGTTGAGAACCACTGCTCTAGACGATGATAGTCTATCTGTTCGTCTATACTATTCACATTCTCTTAGAGTGCCTTCACCATATCTGCCTTATCATGCATCAAATCACCATTTTATGAAGCGGCACCAACCAATCTGCCTGCCTGTTAATTTCCAATCACGCCAGAGTATCCTGGAGAAAAGATCCAGCGAATGTTCACAACCCGTGATCTCTGAATCGGTGCATACTAACATGTATCATGCCTCAAGCGTGAACAAAGACCTTTTACATTAATTATATATATGTTGTTTGTTAGCGTCTTTATTATGCGGAGAGAAGACAGACAGACAGACAGACAGACAGACAGACAGACAGGCAGGTAGGCAGGCAGGCAGGCAGGCACGCAGGCAGGCAGGCAGGCAGGCAGAGTTAGTGAAAGGGGTAAATTAGAAAAACAGTTAATTGAATATTCTTTAAACAACGTCGCAGCATTGTATGGCTGTTTGTGATTTAGTAGGTAAGTTTACGTTCAGTAGTTTGCCATTGCTTTCTGACCGACCGACGCTCATATCATTTAAAATTAAAAATCAACACAAGGCCGTCTGTTTCCAAATCGTCTGTAGCTGATCTCGACCGCGGTGTGTGGATATTGCAAATAGCGTTCCGATACCTCTGCGCCACACAGACCGGTAGAATTAGAAAGACAGATGACAGAAAATGAAAAAAACCGGTAATATGAAGCAATAAGGAAAACATAATAGACAGACAGATACACAGGCATAGAAAGAAGTGCACAAACATAAGCAGAAATAATTACAGTTCAAGTGAATTGAGCAGTAAAGTCAGATAAACAGGCAACACATATATTCCACAAATAGACAGATAGGCAGCCAGATATATTGACTGGAGATTACAGACACAAATAGTCAGACACAATGACATATTACGGAAATGATAGATCAGTGGTTCTTAACCGGTGGGGAATTCCCCCCCCCCCGGGGAATTTTAAGGTGTCCAGGGGGGGGGGGGGGAATTAAGATTATTTCAAGATCGCGTTAATATAAGAACCGATTACTTGATATTGTTTTTCCCTTCATACTTTACGGTTCTGTACATCTCACCCTTCTAAAATTCATTTTATAAAGTAAGTAGACCCGCAAATCATGTTTTATGTGCTATTAAACTTAGCTTCCATTATTACGTATACTGTGTAGGAGTGGGGGGGGGGGGGAATCTTTAGGTAGGAAACACGAAAGGGGGGGGGGGGAAATGACGTTCTGAAAATATGGTGAAGGGGGGCACGGGCCAAATTTTTAGGTAGAAAATACGAAAGGGGGGAATGACGTTCTGAAAATATGGTGAAGGAGGGCACGGGCCAAAAAAGGTTGAGAACCAATGTGATAGATAGATGGACTGATGGGTACATTACTTGGTGAATAAATAAATAAATGACTGGGCAAATAGACAGACTGACTCAGTCTACAAGTAGATGTATAGGTGGGTAGACGGATAGTTATGTACGTAGGTAGGCAAGCATGCAGATAGGCAGACAGATTGACAGTCAGGTATATTTACAGGTGGACAGGCGGGCCTTGGCTGGAGTTACGAAGTTCGTGTTTACTACGATGCTCTCGGAAGAGGGATGCCGTTATGCGAAGAGAGACCAAGCCAAATGTGATAAAACAATGTCGTCGACACTCTCGCCTTTAATCTTTACATGCTAGAACTGATTGTCTTCCGCAGCTCTATGTCTTTAGCGGTATTGTTGTGTCTTGCATGTCTGCATTCTATGAACTCTTTTGTGTATTTATGGTATGAAAGGAAAGGAGATATGTGCCAAAGTTTTGGTTTATATTGACTAATAAAGCTAGTTATCTCAGTCGACACATCATGGGCAAACAGTAATCTGTGGGTCATCCTGGGAAGACACTAGTCTGTAGGACATCCTCAGCAGACACTATACTTTGAGACATCATGGTCAAAAACTAGTCTATGGGGTATCCTAAGTAGACAATAGTCTGTGGGATAACCTAGAAAGACACTAGCCTGTGGTGGGACGCAGAGGTGTTTCCAAGGCACCAGGGCCGGGTTATATACTGGCCAAGACCTATTGACGCGTCCTCGTCGAGCGTACTGGACAACAGGTCCCTTCGGGGTCCTGGCTAAAGTCAGTAGGATCGCCGATTCCTCCGAAGTCGGAGAGTGTCTGCCTGTACGGCGAGGATCCACCAGTCTGCACACCAATAAGCCAGACATGGGACAATGGATACTCACGCAAACCTAAGGTCCTGTATGACATCACGCTGATGTTGGACAACAGGATGTCTTCATCCGACATACAGGACTTCTCGTTGGAGCTCAAGCCAACGAACACAAGAAAGCAAGCACTAGCCTGTGGGACATCCTGGGCAGATATTAATCTGTGGGACATTCTGGACAGACATTAGTCTGTTGGACATTTTCAGCAGATATTATTCTGTAGGATAATTTCAGCAGACGTTAGTCAATGGGATGTTCTGGGCAGACATAAGTCTGACAAACAAATGCAATGTCGACCCTAATCTCGGCAAAATAGTCTTAGGGGTTAGTGAAACGCAGTTTCATAATTCCCGGACACACCGAGTACAGGGTTTGAAATGATCCGCTGCCGGCTTGCAAGCTTACCTACTGGCGTGATTTCTTTGGTATCTGTCACTGGTCGTTCAGAATGTAATGGCAAACTACTGAACATAAATAACAAAAAACAAAAAACAAACAAACAATAAACGCTAGTGTAAATTACAATGCCGTGTAAAGGATATTCAACTAACTTAACCAATATGCAACCAAGGGATCATCTTCCAGTTCTTCAAGTTGAACTGGAATGTACAACTCGAATCCACGCGCATTCGAACCCCCCCCCCCCCCCCCCCCAAAAAAAAAAAAAACAGAAACAGTATCACCAATTTAATTCGCTTCTCTGCTTCTTCACAGCCACTCTCAGACAATTTCTTAAAGCTTCAGCTAATCTCAGACTATTTCAAGAATGTTCAGCTAATCTCAGACTATTTGACTATTTCTTGAAGGTTCCGCTAATCTCAGACTATTTGACTATTTCTTGAAGGTTCAGCTAATTTCAGACTATTTCTTAAAGGATCAGCTAATCTCAAACTATTTCTTTAAGATTAATATGAAATTTAGAAACACATTTTGTGAATTAAAAGACAATCAGCTAGAACAGTGGTTCTCAACCTTTCTTGGCCCATGCACCCTTTCACCATATGTCAGAATGTCATTCCCACTTCCCCGCCCACCTCTTCCCCCCCCCCCCCCCAAAAAAAAAAAAAATTGCCAGCATCACAATGTGCATTCAAAATAACATGCCCATAATACTGGAAATCCTTATTTTCGTCCACATTTGTACATAACCTTTGCATGCATTGATTAATTTTATAGTGTAGTTTTATACATTTAATGGCAAACGAATATGCTGATGGATAGTAAAACTTAAATAAAAGAACTTTTTATATTTACAATATTTTATTAACACACCAAATTAATCATATTACAATAAACAAACTGTTCAAACGTCAAAGAATTGTAATAGAATAGATTGTATTGTTATAATGTATTGTATATAAAGTATATTGTTGTAAAGTATTGTATGTTGTAAAGTATTGTATGGTGTAAAAGTATTGTATATAAAGTATATTGTATTGTTATAATAATTGTAAAGAACTGTAATTAATACACGACACCAGAATGCCAGAAAAGTGTGCTTCATTAAAATAAAATAAAATTAAAAAAAACGCTCAATAGAAAACCAGGATATTGTAGATTTCTTATTAACTTCATTCAAATAAAAATTGCAATCAATGAGAACACTGTAATAGTTTTTCAGTCAGCAATTCTGAAATACGCAGAGAAGTGCTAGAAAGGGTACCACAGAGATCACTTTCCGCATTTAATATATTACGTCGTTTCGTTTTAATTTCCACAGAGCTGAAAAGCCTGACTCACAAAGATATGCTGATGCAAATGGAAGCAATGCACGGATTGCTTTTTCTGCCACTTTTGGGTAGGAATCGAACACATCTCTTGCTCCCGAATCAGTTTTCTGCTCCAGAAATTCATTTTGACATTTATCAGAAACATTTTCAACTGATAATTTGAATGGGTCTCACACCAAATTTAACTCATCATCACTAAGTTTAGGAAAACATCGTCCAAATGCATTTTATAGTGCTGTCAAATGCTGCAAGATTTCATTATTTGCAAATGGAGGAAGTACTTGGTCTTTACCATCAACAACAAGAACGGATGGCAACTTCTCAAACATTGCAACATGTTTTATATTGACCTTTCTTTTCCAGTTTTCCAGCTCGCTCATAAAACCTTTCAAGGCATCCACAAATTGTATGATATATGTATTCCACTCTTGCATCTACAGATTGAGTTTATTCAGCAGTTCAAAAATATCAACTAAATAGGCAAGGATCACGATCGATTCCTCATCATCCAGCCAATCCAAAAAAAAAAAAAAAAAATATCCATCTTACCCTGAACTTCAAAAAATAATTTCAGCTCGTCTCTCAGCTTATATACTCGCACAGTTACATTTCCTATTGACAGCCATCGAAAATGTGTGAGGAAAAGAAGCAAATCGTAGCCCGCATCCATGTCAATGCATAACCGCTTAAAATTTCGTGAGGTGAGATCTTCTTTGACAAAATTCAATATCTTAACGGTTTGATCCAAACCTTCCCTAACGGAATCAGAAGTGTTCTGGAGGCTGACAACGGATTATGCAATGAATGTGTCAAAGTCCAACAACCTCACTATCCCATCAAGCTTAGCTGTAAGCGAAGACCGTTTAAGTGGCCCCGACGCCTAGTGGTGAATGCACATAATTCATTAGTACTTCAAGCTGATTGGGCCGTAGAAATAATATAAACTTAGTTCAACTTGTCTCCAACGCAAATCTGGTGACAAATTTCATAAAATGTCTCAAAGAAATCCGACATATAAATATTTACAAATCCTTTAATTCCTCTTCATGTCTGTTCAAACCAAATGTCTGATAAAAGCTCATTTGAAACATATTCACAATAGAAAATTCCTCATCCCAATTTATGTTTCACTTCACAGTATTTCCATACATAAGAAATGCCTTCCTGAAACTTAATTCCACTCGTTTCAGTTCCCAAGACTTCATGACATCAGTCATTATGATCTTTCCTATCGTCCTTCATTCTTTGTCTTTTATCATCTGTCTAGATGATATCACTGCTTCCCAATAGGCAACCTGACCTCTCTTGGTAGAATCCAATTGTCAACTGTCCCATGTTTGTTTTTGTTGCTATTGTCACTACTTCCGTCGTCAAAAGTACCGTCATTTCCTAGATACTACGTAATTTTCATCTACGTATATTTTTGCGCGTTTCAGGGCTCTTTACATTATGAATGTCAGGTCTTAGTTAGATATGACTGAGCTACCGTATCACAGTAGACGGTGCTACCTGCTTCTGTTATCGCCGAATGTTGGGCGGCGCTTACCAAACCCGACACCCCACATTGTGCCAACGGCTTTGGGCGGAGGAGCTTAATTGGGCGGATAAAGCCTTATCCTAGTGCGAGGAAATGCACCCTAACGAATAAATGTTATGGCAGGGCAGACCAGGCCCTAAACCTTGGTTGGCAACTGGTCTAGGATCGAAGCTCCGATAGGCCGACAGTTAGAGCATTGCATTGCAGATCCGGCAGCTTCTGCAGCTTGTCTTGTTCCAGACGTATTGGTGTTACCTTTCCTCTGGAGTACACTAGACAGGCCGAGAGAGGGATCATGCTACATGGGCAACACATGGTCTCTAAATTCAGCCCAGGCTTTGTGTTATGGAGAGGTATAACTCCATTTTACAAACTATCGCCTGTCAAGATGGCAAGGTGCCAGTCAGTGCTCTTTGCATTAGTTTGCTCAAACAAAATCTATCCGAAACTAAATTTAATTTCCCATTTGTAATCTTAAATCTCCACCCGAGCTCTCCCATATCGTCATATAACAGTCACTTTTGGGGCACGTTTCTTCACACTAACTTGAAATCCTGATATGGTCCCCAACATAGCTGGTGCTCCATCTGTACAGCACCCACATATATTATCCCATAACAGATTTTCTGATTCAAGGAAAAATGAAACATTTTCCAAAATATCAGAGGCATTGGTAGTTGTATCAAGAGGATAACGAAAAAAAAAGCTCTTCTTTAAATGATCCTGAATGCACATACCTTGCAAACACCATCAACTGACATCAGTCGATTCATCAATTTGAATCGAATACATCGCGAATGTTACAGGCTTGAACTCTTGCACAACTTTATCCTTTATGTCAAGAGCCATATCGCTGATCCCCCTTTGAACTGTATCGTTTGATAGTGAAATCGCTGCAAGTTTTTTCTCTGATCCATTTTCCAACACAATTTCCACCATTTTGAGACAACAAGGTGTGATCAAAGTTCCCCGATTGTATGTGGTTTTTGTCTGCTTCGATATCTCCATTGCTACGACATAGGAAGCTTCAGTAACCTTTTGGTTTGTTTCTTGGAATGACCCTGTTAAATTCAGTCTCATCCTTTTGACAGCATTCCCAAACGTTTAAAATAGGGTTTGTCATTGTCCTTGTGTTGAGGATACACAATCAACAAATGTTGCTTCAACTTTGTCGGTTTCATAGAATCATTTGACAAACCTTTACCACAAATAACACATTGAGGTCATTCTTCTCCGTTGATGGCGATACATGTGAATCCATACTCAATATACCAATGATCATGCTAATGCACTAATGCAAATTAAAGCGGCGCAAGCATGCGCACTTTGCATTGAGTCACCAAACAATGTAAGTGCGAAACCAACAACATACTAATAACAAAAACACACAAGCTAGCGACTAGATAGCCCAGAGTGGCCTCTCAGTAGAGCGGACCGATGTACACTGCGTTTTGTGTGGTCCTGAAGACAGTTTGAGTCTGCCAATCTGTGGTCTTAATTCCCCCCTGGAAACCTAACATTCTTCCCTGTTTGAGAACCACTGAGCTAGAGCTATATACGCGTTTGCAGTGGTTTCTTTTATAAGCGCGTAGATCTATAGTTTACCACTTTAAAGC
This sequence comes from Cepaea hortensis, assembly GCA_963921405.1. Taxonomy (NCBI): domain Eukaryota; kingdom Metazoa; phylum Mollusca; class Gastropoda; order Stylommatophora; family Helicidae; genus Cepaea; species Cepaea hortensis. The sequence goes on from OY992878.1 coordinate 125,311,866, forward strand.
TAGAAGCTTCTTAAAACAAGTTCAAATAGCATGATTTCTTAACTGCATATAACCCCATAAAAGGAAGTCAAAGATTAGCCACCCAGCACACAGTTTATGATTATTATGCCTGCTGTAAAGCACTTAGAACAGAACAACTCTATATGTGTAATAATTCTGCAAACACCTGCAGAATTATTACTGGCCAGGAAAGTAAAAATCTTTTGTGTCACTGAACGTACTAGATTGTTCTACTAGTTTGACATTTAGTATGCACTACCTGTGTTGTTTCTGCTGTTGAGTATGTAGGACTGAAGTTAGAGAAATTGATAAACAGTCAATAAGAAATGTGGGGAAGACTGGGAACATTCATATGAAGAGGCAACGCTGTCAACAAAAGAGCGTTTTCTTTATAATTAACAGAAGATCCACGGCGTTTCTTATTCTTCTTTCGTACGCTTGAACTATGTCTATAACTGCAATGTTGTCTCTTGTATGAATCTAACAGTCTTTGTTAGTTCACTCAGCGGTCCATAGAGTTTATCTTCCACTGTTGTCTCTCTAGGCCAGAAGGTTCGCCTGGATATGGTGTAGTTTGATGTGCTCTGCTGTCTGCGACGCCAATCCACATGCGCACATGGCTGAGTCACCAATCTTGAATTTTGTATACATGTGGTTGCGTAATCTATTGTGTCCTATTCTGAAGCGCAGAATAATGACCTGTTATGGTCTGTCCATAACGTGGTAGTCGTCTTGAATAGGGTTTGGTGTCCTTCTGACTGATTTGATCATTCTTTTATTTTGGTGGAATGTAATGGGAACATCAGGCTGTTCTTCTTTTTCTCCTTCCTTAGCCAATCGATCAGCTCAAGTAATTATCACGGCGTTTAATTATGCACCTTTCCTCGACTGACACAAGAACAAATCTATATAGTGTGTTGTGTGTCAGATGGAACGCTAATTTGTTCATAGATGTTTGAGACGTCTTATTTCCTTTTATAAATAGGTAGTATAACAACTTTGTAATGCTTGAACAAGATAATAACTACGAGGGGTAAAGTGACTGATTCACACTAAGATCTTTTCAGGCATAAACATTTAAAAGAATGCTCTCTCTCTCTCTCTCTCTCTCTCTCTCTCTCTCTCTCTCTCTCTCTCTCTCTCTCCCCTCTCTTTCTTTCTCTCTCCTCTCTCTCTCTCTCTCTCTCTCTCTCTCTCATATATATATATATATATATATATATATATATATATATATATATATATATATATATATATATAAGAGAATGTGTCTTTGTTTGTGTGTCCTTTATGCGTTCCTGAACGGTCCATCCGGTTGAGATGAAATTTTCTACAGATGTTCTTCTCATTCCCGCGCAGCCAACTGGCGTAGTTATTTAGTTTAAAATCAACAATTTTTGCTCCAGCACGAAAGACAATGGTACGAGCTTTAGAAACAGACGAATAAATGTTCCGCCATCTTGCTGCAAAGGATCTCACTCTTTGATTAAACCAGGAATTAGTTAGGAACAGTTGTTGTTCTCACTCGCGTGGATGCAACTTAAATAGTTAGTTAGTTTAAAATCAATTTTCAATTTGGCGATATGACTTGTTTAGAAAATTGAATTGTATGTTGGCAGTACATAATTTTACTAGCCTCTCTAGAATATCTGATGGTATGCCTAGTTTTAGTTGTTTGTCTCTAATGCGTTCGCTTATTATATTCACGGTCTCATCTAATGGAACGTTGGTGAATAAAAAGGCAATATCCATGCAGTTACATTGCAGGGTTTCGGAACATATTCCGAATTGGGTGGACAAGATACTACACACAGAAGATGGTAGCCTAGGCAGGCCGACACACCGGAAAAGTCTGGCTTCATCGGTCGGGAGACATGTGCTCGAGAGCGGTCACGTGGTTGAAAGAGACAGTGCCTTCCGGGTGTTGTTCAACACGCAAAGTGGTCGATTGTTAAAGTTTGCTGAAGCTATAATAATCAACCTTCGTAAGCCGTCCTTGTGCAAGCAGAAAGACATGTTAGTCAGTTTAAAATTACCGTGGTAGACAATCGACATTACTGTGCGAACATGTGTATATTTCAGTTTGAAGGATTTATCTAATTAATTCACGTAAGTTGTGTGATTTCTGCAGTATGTACCTGACGAGATGCAGCGAAATATGCCAGGCAATAAATCGTGGAAATCTATTGTTTGTGTCTTCGTTATTCAAATTCATCACGGGAAAACATTGTTTTGAATTATCTATATTTGATAACTTTGTATCGCGGAACCTGGTTCAGGTGCACAATTTGCAGTGTTGTGCTTTATATAAACATCATGTCCTAAAGCTGGGGTCCGCTAGGAGTCTGTGCTGTGATACGGCCATCACATTCTGTAGGCATGCACGGAGGAATAGCTGGTCAATATTTTCCTCTGTTGGCGGACGACAAACGCAGGTGTCGAGCCCATCTCCGCCTGCTCTCATGACATTACCAGCTCGGTTCCTTATCAAGCACACTAACGCGCCCGTCTTTGCGCCGTTAGGCCCTAAGTAAATCCGCTAAGGACAATTTTCATGGTGCTAGCATTGCATTTATGCTTGAATAATGGTTAATACGTTGATTCTTAGTGTTGCAACATCAGACTCTGAGCCAAGCAAACTGGGTTGGATTCAACTTATGGATATATGGATTTTTGCTATTAAGCAATGATGATATACTATCTCCGGATCTTGTGGTTTCTCAGTCAAGGTGAGGAAATGATATCTTACAAGCTTTATTGAGCCAATCCTCGACAAACTCATGCAAAGCCTTTTGTAGACTTGGTCATACCTGGTTTGATTTTTCAGTTATAAGTTTCTACGCGTTTAAATAGCCAGTCTCACGATAACCTTCTTTTGTCGTCTCCTACGTCATGCACAGGAGGTTACAGTGTTACTATTCTCTTCTCTTAATCTCTCCCCCCTCCGTCCCCCTCCCCCCAGTGATTGAAAATATTGTCGGTCCAAATTTTGTATTCACCCTCTGTAAAGTTCATGCAACATAATAGGTAAATACACAACTTGGACATGCGATATTTTCAAACACTGCACAGTAATTAAAATACTCCCTTTAGTTAGTATATCGAGCACCAAGATACGTGGAGAGACATGAACACCTACGCCAGCTGGTATGGTACATATCCAGTGACCAGCCGAGCTCTGCACATTTCTTTTGTGAACATCAAAATTAAGTATCCGTTAAAAAAAAAAAAAAAAATACCGTAAAACACAAACAGTGTTGTTCATATTCTGTAGAAAGTGTGGCAGTTGTAAGACTGGTGACATAAGTCACACAATATACACTATAAAATTCTTGCTGAGCTGGCTTCCTGGCCTAGAGGTTAGTGACTTTTCTCCGTAATCTCGTATACTCTCGTAAGTAACGTGACGACGGTGAGAATCAGCCTGTAAAGGATAAGCAAACATTTTAATTTTAATTCTCTCTGACAGCATTAACCCGTCACTAAAAGCTGAACTTGCATACAAACCGTGCCTAGGTAATGATTATTCACTTTCCTCTTAGATGCCTAACCTGACCGATGTCACTGCAGTAACGATTTGCCACATGCATTTTTGTCATGTCTCTTAACACATGCCACATTATTGCGTAGGTGTGACATGTGTGGGACTGGGATGGGTTGGGAGGTTAATTGTCCTATGCTAGGCTGCTACACGCTGTGTCTTGAGTTCTCGTAGACTTAGTTAGTCAGCCTCGGTTCCAGCTTCACGGCAACGGGTAGTCTCCATTATGCTCTGTTCCTGTGCCAGTGAATATTATACAAAATGCTCCTCACTGTCCATTGTGAAAAGTGGAAAAGACAGGAATCTCGGCCTGCCAACAGCCCGCATAGGTACACTGTGCATAATGCAGCAGTCAGAAATTGCCAACGCAAAAGACCCCCACGGAAAATACAATTCATCGTCGATGGAAGCGGCAGTCACCAGAAAGACTTCATTGACCAGGGTTTTATCCCATATGCTCGTTCTCTTTCCGCAGGGCGACCCACGGAAAGCGCCACACAAAGCACGAACGCAGTAGCTCCATCGACGACTCCCAGGAGTCTCTTTGAGAAAATGCACTCGTGAACCAAAAAGGCAAACCATTCAATTCAGCAACATCCGGCCGCCATCGTTCCGAACATGCAGTTCAAGCTACAAACAACCGCGGACAGATGTAAAAGCATTCCACACGAAATTCACAGCTCACAGTGTTGCGCCACGCACTCAATAAGTAGCAGGGCGAGGGAACCATGCACTACCAGTCCAACATGAGAAAAATGCGAATGCAAATCATAGCCACAAGCGTAAACACGTCAGAGGCGTTAACGGTTTAAATTCCTATCCACCATGTTAGGGACCGGAAGCCCTCTCGTAGACTGTTTTTAGTTATAACATTCTGTTTTGGTTATGTCAGACTGTTTTTGGTTGTTATAAACTGTTTTTGGTTATGATAAACTGTTATTAGTTATGATACACACTCTTTAGTTATGGTAGACTACCATAGTTTTAAAGACTGTCTTTAATTATCATAAACTGTCTTCTGTTGAGATACATTGTTTTGTTGTCTTTAGTTATGATACAGTCTTTAGTTATGATAAACTGTCATTAGTTATGATATTCTGTCTGTAATGTTAACAATCTTTAGACATGGTAGACTATCTTCAGTTAGTATATACTATCTTTTGTTATGTTAGAATGTGTTTTGTTATCATAGACTGGTTTGTTATTATTGAGTATCTTTATTTATGATAGACAATCTTTAGTTTCGACAGGCTTTCTTTAGTTGTGATAGACTATCTTTAGTTGTGATAGACTGTATTTTGTTGTGATATACTGTCTTTAATTTTAATATACATTCTTTAATTATCATATATGTTTTTGTTTGTAGTATACATCTTTAGTTGTAATAGACTGTCTTTAATTGTGATAGGCTGTGTTTGGCTATGATAGACTATCTTTAATAATGACAGACGGTATTTAATTGTGATTTCTCGAATCAGTTTACGATTTTTATATGTTCCTGATATGAAACGTTTATTGTTTCGTGTAGACCACGTTGACAGAAGTTGTTACTGTGGTCATTGTTTGATAAACAATTAGCGGTCACATGCTAATTACCGACAATATAGCGCTACGTGGTGGCATTGATGTGGTCTGACTGTCACACATCACTTTAAATGTTTTGATGTCAGCAGTTTGTCTCCTCTACTCCTACTTCACATACTAGCACCTAAAGACAGCTTGCGTACAGAAAATGCTAATTATAACAACAAACTCCAGTACAATAGCTGCAACACTGCTAACAACTTAGCATTACAATATGCAACACAAAAAAAAAGAAAATACAGAAAGAACTAAGAAGCTCGGTATATGAATAAAAAACACACATACACGTCAACGTTTCCATCGAAGTCTTCATCAATGGAACAACAATAACACAACAGTTAAAAATATATAAATATACAACACTTCCCTAAGTATAAGCTCGGTAGTAGCCAGCCCCTCTGTTATCGATATTATTACAATAGTTGTATCGTTGTCAATGTCTATAGAGCACTGGGGAACTCCACCAATGAAAATTAATTAATGTACCGAATAAATTAACTATACAGTTCAGTGACACTTCAACAATGAACATTAATGTATCGAATAAATTAACTATATTTTCAGTGACACTCCACCAGTGAACATTAATATACTGAATAAATTAACTATATGTCCAGTGACACTCCACCAATAAACATTAATGTACCGAATATATTAACTATGTTTTCAATGACACTGAACAATAAACACTTACGCACCGAACACATATGTTCCAGACACGCCACCATTAACTTCATTTTCCAAAAGCTAATTTTCTGTTAATTAAAATTCTTTCTGTTTTGTTTTTCACGTCTGTTTCCAGTGTCTTTAGTGCTGTATGTTTCTCAACTCGTGTAATCCGACTTCCTCTGTGCAGATCCATCTCTGGAGATATGCACGAACTAATGCAGTTAGACGTCACCCATTCTAAACTTGGGGTCAACGAGTGTAATTTCGTTTACAGACTCGGCAGATAGAAACTCCAGACGTCTGTGTCCAACCCTGAAGTAATACAAGAGCGTTTGCTTTATTTAGTTGTAAATGTAACTGAAATAACATAATTCAAGGATAATGCTGCATTCGCAATTAAAAGAATCTGCCAGGCTGGGTTTTCTTTTATTGAGCAACCGGGACGTTAGTGCAGTCGACAGGGGAATACTCTGATAATGTCACGAGCGAGGTCCGACGTGGGTTTGACGCTTGCATTCGTCTACCGCTATCAGAGGGAAAGACATGCCATGTTGTCCTTACATTCAGGCCCAAAACATGTGATGTCCATATCACGTCACAGACCTGTAGCAGTAAACTGCTTCGTGACAATATTGTTTCTGTTCCGTGGTGAAGGGGTTACGGACGCAGTTGGTAATTCCGAATACCCACGTTCGAAACACAGATGTGTTGATTTTTCATGAAATGGTATGGGTGCCGGTCGTTCAGAAACAATGGCAAACTACTGAACGTAAATTTGCCCAGGGATCACGAAAAAAATGATGGGGTTGACTGCAACGTCCTGTAACGGACATGCAAATAACTTTAACATATTATTTGGAGTTGGCTGCTGGCTGGCTGGCTGGCTTGTGAATTTTCTGGGAGATTGATGTTTAACTCTGATGCATTGGCTGTGGGATCCTTTGAACCTGAAATGGGTTTGCCTCTATAGGGGTGGAATTGTGTCAAGTCTTTCCTCTGGACACTGGCCCTAGTACCACCTTCACGGGGACTGTGCTAAAGAGCTCTCCTCCTCATCTTCCAGCTCAGAAACCGAGCAGGCCGTGCAAGATCGATTTGGAATGTCATGTCTGCGTTGTGGCATCATAGCTATACTTTGCATTAATCTATCTGTATTAAAAGGTGGTTCTTATTTCTCAGAATGTGGGGTTCATGTGAATCTTCTGTGAAGCTTAGTGACATAGTGGTTAGAGCGAGTGTTTACTAACGCGTTGGCTAGGGTTCATTTTCCAATTATGGCAGGATTTTTATTCGAAGCAATACGGGTCTGAGGTTCACCTATTCTTGATAAATAGCCTGCTGATAATTGTCAGAATCCTTTGAATGGCGTGACAGGGCTTTGAAAAAAAAAGAGAATATATAATTACAATATCACCAGTATCACTACGGACAGTGCAGTAACTAGCCATCCCTGGAATCCAGGACAGTCACTTTCTAGGGAATCACTTTATCTAACCAGGTAGATGGGGAAAAAAAAAACACAACCACGCCAAAAAGCGGATTCAAGTACACGCCCACAGGGCAATGCAGTCATGCGTGCTAGCCTCTGTGCCTGTGCAACTTCTCAAGCCAAGTGTAAAATAATCAAAGTAAGGGACCCTTTTATACACATTGAGGAATTTTGGGTGTATCGTGCTAACTACATATTTTATAGACAAGTAGGCATACGATAGATAATGTAGTCAATAACGCGCCGGCAACCTTTGATTCCAGGAACATTTTCTGGCATTTTGTGGCCATAAGATAAGTAAGTGAGGTTATGTTGATGTCTTCATAGCAATTTGTCAGAATAATTTACAGAAAATGGTTGATTCAGTGGTTGTAGAAAGTGAAATAATGGGCATCAGCTAAAATAATTGGAAGACATAATTAATGGTGATATCAAAGACAGATAGGGCTAAAAGTATGCTAAAATTAAATGGTATTAATTTGGGTCAAGGGTAAAAATGTAAATATTCAGACACTTGGATAACATCAGATGGAATATGTATAACAGAGATAGAAGACCGAATAGAACAAGGGAAATCTACTTTCTATAAAATAACGCTGTATTTAATGTCTTGTGAATGGAGGTTAGGGAAATCATTCTTTAATGGAACAGTTTTAAAGTCATCATCATCAAGTGTCATGCTGCTAGCGTAGGCTTTCATAACTTTCAACAGATGTCGGTCTTTGGTTTTGTTTGGATTAACTGCTGATGATATTCCTCCATGCTGCCTCTCAATCCATCTAGCATAATTTTACTTGGTCTGCCTCTGCCTCTCTTCCCTCGACCTTTCCAGTTGTCACGATGTTCTCCAATGCCTCTCTTCTCATCACGTGACCAAAGAAAGCTGTTTGTCTCTCTTAATTTTTTAATTGTTGTATATAATTTTTTAGTTTCATTAGCCTCTTTCAGGTAGTCGTTGTTAGCTACTTTGGCAGACCAAGGAATTCGCAAGATTTGTCTTAAGTACCACATCTCTGTTGCATTAAAGTTCTTCCTAATGTGTTAATTTACATTCCAAGATTCACTGCCATACAGCAATACATGTTTCATTTAGCACTTTAGCACTCTCTTTCTTATATGCAATGATAATGACTTCTTCATTTTCTGAAATGCAGCCTTTGCTTGCCATATTCTGCTCTTAATCTCTGTTGTGCATCTTCTATCTGACGTTATAAATTCCCCTAGGTATTTACAATTATCCGGTTGGTTGAGAATTTTCCCTTCTATTTCAATTTCGCCGGCTTCCTGGCCTAGAGGTTAGCGACTTTTCTCCGTAATCTCGTATACTCTCGTAAGTAACGTGACGACGGTGAGAATCAGCATTGGTTCGAATCGCTTCGGTAACTTACGGGGTATGTGGGCCGACCGCTCAGAAAGCAATAGCAAACTACTGAGCGTAATCTTGCCAAGAAATCAACAATCAGCCTAAAAAATGCTGCTGTTGACAGCAATGTCCTGTAAAGGATATGCAAAAAAAAAAAAGTTTCAATTTTACATTTTGGTATCACCTTTTCTTTGATATTAACATTGCTACCGTTTACTTTATATTCAAGGAGAGTCCTTTCCTTGCACTCTGTGTTACTAAAATATCCAACAGTTGTTGTATATCTGTTGCATTATGCGGAACCAATACCGTGTTATCTGCATAGCGTATATTGTTTATATTATAACCTCCGATTAGTATTCCTGGCTTCCTTTTGATCTCTCTCATTATTACTTCACATTAGAGGGAGAAGAGATCCGGTGACAAGACACATCCCTGTCGTACTCTGAGCTTTATTTGTTCATATTTGCCCTCTTTATTTCCCATTTTAATTGCTGCTACTTAGTTCCAGTAAACATTCTTTATTATTCAGGAAATCTTTACCGTCAATGTTAATATCCTCCAACATTTTAATCAGTTCATCATGTTTTACTTCATCAAATGCGTTAGTATAATCTATGAAGCACAAATATATGTCTTTCTGTTTCTCTATTGATCTTTCTATTAGTGTCCGTAATGTATATACTGCATGTTTTGTACCATGTCATTACCCAAATCCATACAGCTCTTCACAAATTTCAATGTTTATTTTCTTTCTTTGTTTTGCTTTCACACACTTATCTCTTTTTTCTTTATTTATCTTAGCATATTCTTATTTGCCATTTTTGTCGTGTTTTCTTTTGGCCACCAACGTTAAGACGTATTGCTGTGAATAATGAACAATTAGTAAATATGAAGTAATTCATAGAACTCTCATAGATCTGGTTTGACAAAAGAATTATGACAATTTCGTGGACAGCTAAAATGAATAATCTATACTTTTTGAAAGAGGCCAACACACACACAACTTATTACAAGCATCAGAAAGAGACAGTCATAATTTTTAATGATAAGACGCAAATTATATCATACTAGCTGACCCGGCCCGGCTTCGCCCAGACCCTGGTGGGGAGCATCTCATTTAATTCATATAAGTAGTCATATAAGTTCTCGTTCCCGTTACCGACTATCTGTCTGTCTGTCTGTCTGTCTGTCTATCTGTCTGTCTGTCTGTCTGACCCGGCCCGTCTTCGCCCAGACCCTGATGGGGAGAATCTCATTTAATTCATATAAGTAGTCATATAAGTTCCCGTTCCGACTATCTATCTGTCTGTCTGTCTGACCCGGCCCGGCATCGCCCAACTCCTGGTGGGGAGAATCTCATTTAATTCATATAAGTAGTCATATAAGTTCCCGACTGTCTGTCTGTCTGTCTGTCTGTCTGTCTGTCTGTCTGTCTGTCTGTCTGTCTGTCTGTCTGTCTATCTATCTATCTATCTGTCTGTCTGTCTGACCCGGCCCATCCCATGGTGGAGAGCATCTCATTTAAATTATATAAGTAGTCATATAAGATCCCGTTCCCGACTATCTGTCTGACTGTCTATATGTCTTGGGTAAATGGAGGAGGGAGGAGGAAGAGGGAGGTGGAGGAGGGAAGAGGAGGGAGGAGGAGGGAGGAGACAGGAGGAGTAGGGAGGAATAGGAGGGAGGAGGAGGGATTAGGAGGAGGAGGGAGGAGTAGTGTGGAGGAGGAGGCGAGGAGGAGGGAGGAGGAAGAGGGAGGAGGAGGGAGAAGGAGGGAGGAGGAGAACGCAGGAGGAGAAGGGAGCAGGAGGAGGAGAGGGAGGAAAAGGGAGGAGGAGGGAGGAGGAGGAGAGAGTAGGAGGATGGAGGAGGCGGAGGGAGAAGGAAGAGGGAGGAGGAAGAGGGAGAATGAGGAGGGAGAAGGAGGAGAAGGAGGGGGAGGAGGGGAGGAGGAGGAGGAGGGAGGCGGAGAGAGGAGGAGGAGGGAGGAAGAGGGAGGAGGAGGAATGTGAAGGGAGGAGGAGGGAGGAGGTAGAGGGAGGAGGAGGGAGGAGAGGAGGTAGAGGGAAGAGGAGGAGGGAGGAGGCGGAGAGGGAGGAGGGGGAGGAGGGAGGAGGAGGAGGAGGGAGGAGGAGTGATGAGGAGGAGGGAGGAGGAGAGAGGAGGAGGAGGGAGGAGGAGGAGGGAGGAGGAAGAGGGAGGAGGAGGAATGTGAAGGGAGGAGGAGGGAGGAGGTAGAGGGAGGAGGAGGAAGGAGGAGGGGGAGGAGGGAGGAGGAGAAGAAGGGAGGAAGAAGGAGGAGGAGGGAGAAGGAGGGATGAGGAGGAGGAGGGAGGAGGAGGAAGAGGGAGGAGGAGGAATGTGAAGGGAGGAAGAGGTAGAGGGAGGAGGAGGAGGGAGGAGGAGAAGGGAGGAGGAGGGATGAGGAGGAGGAAGAGGGAGGAGGATGGAGGAGGTAGAGGGAGGAGGAGGAGGAGAGGGAGGAGGAGGAGAGGGAGGAGGAGGAAGGAGGAGGGGAAGGAGGGAGGAGGAGGGAGGAAGAAGGAGGAGGAGGGAGAAGGAGGGATGAGGAGGAGGGAGGAGGAGGAAGAGGGAGGAGGAGGAATGTGAAGGGAGGAGGAGGGATAGGGAGGAGGGGAAGAGGAAGAGGGTAGGAGGAAGAGTGGAGAGGAGGAGGGAGGATGTAGAGGGAGGAGGAGGGAGGAAAAGGGAGGAGGGAGGAGGAGAGAGGAGGAGGAGGGAGGAGGTAGGAGGAGGAGGAAGAGGGAGGAGGAGGGAGAAGGAGGGAGGAGGAGAACGCAGGAGGAGAAGGGAGTAGGAGGAGGAGAGGGAGGAAAAGGGAGGAGGAGGGAGGAGGAGGAGAGAGTAGGAGGATGGAGGAGGCGGAGGGAGAAGGAAGAGGGAGGAGGAAGAGGGAGAATGAGGAGTGAGAAGGAGGAGAAGGAGGGGGAGGAGGGGAGGAGGAGGAGGAGGGAGGCGGAGAGAGGAGGAGGAGGGAGGAAGAGCGAGGAGGAGGAATGTGAAGGGAGGAGGAGGGAGGAGGTAGAGGGAGGAGGAGGGAGGAGAGGAGGTAGAGGGAAGAGGAGGAGGGAGGAGGCGGAGAGGGAGGAGGGGGAGGAGGGAGGAGGAGGAGGAGGGAGGAGGAGTGATGAGGAGGAGGGAGGAGGAGAGAGGAGGAGGAGGGAGGAGGAGGAGGGAGGAGGAAGAGGGAGGAGGAGGAATGTGAAGGGAGGAGGAGGGAGGAGGTAGAGGGAGGAGGAGGAAGGAGGAGGGGGAGGAGGGAGGAGGATAAGAAGGGAGGAAGAAGGAGGAGGAGGGAGAAGGAGGGATGAGGAGGAGGAGGGAGGAGGAGGAAGAGGGAGGAGGAGGAATGTGAAGGGAGGAGGAGGTAGAGGGAGGAGGAGGAGGGAGGAGGAGAAGGGAGGAGGAGGGATGAGGAGGAGGAAGAGGGAGGAGGATGGAGGAGGTAGAGGGAGGAGGAGGAGGAGAGGGAGGAGGAGGAGAGGGAGGAGGAGGAAGGAGGAGGGGAAGGAGGGAGGAGGAGGGAGGAAGAAGGAGGAGGAGGGAGAAGGAGGGATGAGGAGGAGGAGGGAGGAGGAGGAAGAGGGAGGAGGAGGAATGTGAAGGGAGGAGGAGGGATAGGGAGGAGGGGAAGAGGAAGAGGGTAGGAGGAAGAGTGGAGAGGAGGAGGGAGGATGTAGAGGGAGGAGGAGGGAGGAAAAGGGAGGAGGGAGGAGGAGAGAGGAGGAGGAGGGAGGAGGTAGGAGGAGGAGGAAGAGGGAGGAGGAGGGAGGAGAAGGAAGGAGGAGGAAGAAGGAGGAGGAAGAGGAGGAGGAGGATGGAGGAGGGAGAGGGGGAGGGAAAGAGGAAGAGGGTAGGAGGAGGAGGAGGGGAGAGGAAGAGAAGGAGGGAGGAGGAGAAGGAGGAGGAGGGAGGAGGAGGGGATAGGAGGAGGGAGGAGGCAGAGGGAGAAGAAGGAAGGAGGAGGAGGAAGGAGGGAGAATGAGGAGGGGAGGAAGGAAAGGAGGTGGAAGAGGAAGAGGAGGGAGGAGGAAAGAGGTAGGGGGAGGAGGAGGTAGAGGGAGGAGGAGGAGGAAGGAAAGGGAGGAGGAAGAGGAGGAGAAGGGAGGAGGAGGGTGGAGGGAGGAGGAGGAGGTAGAGGGAGGAGGAGGGAGGAGGTAGGAGGAGGAGGAAGAGGAAGAGGGAGAAGAAGGGAGAAGGAGGAGTGAGGATGATGAGGGAGAAGGAGGCAGGAGGAGGAGGAGGGAGGCAGGAGGAGGAGGAGGGATAAGGAGGGAGAGGGAGGAGAAGGGAAGATGAGGGAGGAGGGGGAGGAGGCGGATGGAGTAGGAGGGAGGAGGATGGAGGAGGAGGGGAGAGGAAGAGGGAGAAGAAAGAGGGAGAAGGAGGAGGGAGTCGGGAGAGGGATGAGAGGGAGGAAGAAGAGAGGAGGAGAGAGTTCGCCATTCCGAATTCATACTCGTCTAGTTCTTCCCTTCTACACGACTGTAGATAACTTCCTTACACATAAAAAGATGAATTGTTATTGATATTGCCGTGGCATGGAGGAATATCAGCAGCAGAGTTGATCCAAAAAACCAAAGACTGAGATCTACGGAGAGCCATGAACGCCTACGCCAGCCGGCACGGCACTTGATGATGATGATTGCCGTGTGACGATTCTGTGTAGTCACGTCATTTTCTTCCCTTTCCCTAGCGTTTTGGTTCGGGGATTCTTTCATCATCATCATCATATATTTACGTACGTATTTTGGGAGGGGGAGGAGGGAGGAGGAGGAAGAAGAAAAAAAAACTATGACAGTTGACAGCTCTGGAATGAAAGGAAGGCGTGTAGAAAATTTCATCTCAATCGGATGGGCCGTTCGCGAACAAATAAAGGACATACATATTTACATACATAAATATATACATATACACATACACTTTGTTTTATAGATATAGATTTTGAACACTTTAGATATTTGTGAAAATGAAATAGAAGAAGATGGAGAGCGAAATTTCTCGACAGCCTCTTGCAATGGTGTGGAAAGGTGTCAGTGCACAAACTGCTGCATGCTGTTGGAAATCTCAAGATGTGGAGAAATATGATGTTCGCCTCTCTGCTCTGCCAATGTAGTTAGACTATCAACACCAACGATACTGATAAATGCAATCAGATTTGGCGGACGAAAATCCCCAAATGGATAAATAGAATAATAGAAACAGGAGATGGTAGCCCATTAAAGTCTTTTGTTTGTTCGCATATCCTTTACAGGACATCGCTGTCAACATCAACATCTTTCAGCTGATTGTTGATTTCTTGGCAAGATTACGCTCAGTAGTTTGCCATTGCTCTCTGAGCGACCGGCTCTCATACCCCGTAAGTTACCGATGCGGAGAGAACCGCTACCAATTCTCGCGCAACGTCACGTTACTGACGAGAGTATAAGAGATTACGGAGAAAGTCGTGTAACCTCTAGACCAGGGAGGCCGGCCATTAAAGTCTACGGACAGAAAACTGCCATATCTGCCATAGCATGCAATGTGATCTAATCCGTCCAAGTGATTATTCTACTATACGCGTGTTGTTTAACACACAACATAAACACATGTTAAGATATGCTAAAGCAGTAACGATTAGGATTGCTTAGCCTTTGTTTTGTACACGAAAAGACAGGAAAGTCTATTAAAAATTATTGCGATGATCAATTTAAATTACCATTGAAATATTGAAATATTTCAGCTTTAACCATTCATCGTGTGTTGTGTTTTATGTTGAATTATTTCTGTAGTATGCACCTGACGAGATGTAGCCTTGTCAGGCAATGCATTTTGCATGTAGTCTAATATTTGTATCTCAATTAATCAAATAGGCGTCTATTAGATGCGGTAATAACTATTCGTCACCTATAGAGATAAAAAGGGGAGTACTGCAGGGATGTGTACTGTCCCAAAGCCTCTTCAACCTTCACACAGAAAGAATTTTTAAAAAAGCTGAAATGCCTGGGCTCTGCATCAATGGAAGAATCATAAACAATCTTACATATGCTGACGATACCGTGTTACTACCAGAAAGTGAGCAAGAGTTGCAAGACCTAGTGGAAGAAGTAAACAGGCACAGTGCAGAATGTGGCTTAGATATTAACATCCAAAAAAACAAAAACTATGATAATTAGCAGTGAAAAGGAAAGGTCATCAATGAACATCACAGTAAACGGGCAGATATTAGAACAAGTAACACGTTTCTCTTATCTTGGACCCATAATAACAGATGATGGCAGAAGTGAAATGGAAATCAAAAAGAGAATAGGAATGGCCAAAAATGCTTTCAACGGCATGAAATCAGAATTAACATCTAGAGAGATTAATAACGCATTAAAAATGAGAATTGTCAAATGCTACGTATAGTCAACGCTACTATATGGCTCGGAAGCCTGGACATTGAACAAGCAACTAGAAAGTCGCATAGAAGCCCTGGAGATGTGGATATACAGACGAATAGGTCGTATTTCATGGAAACAAAAACAATCAAATGCAGAGGTCCTAGAAAAACTGGGAATGAAGAGAGAGTTGATGAAAGAAATAAAGAGGGGACAAGTGAAATATTTTGGCCACGTTAAAAGACATGATACTCTTATAAAAAACCATACTGGAAGGCAAGTTTGAGGGCAAGCGAGCAAGAGGTAGACAACGATACAAGTGGGAGGATAACATCAAGAGATGGATTTACATCAGCCTGACAGAATGTACAGTCAAGGCAAGAGAC
>OY992878.1:125329780-125509208 GCA_963921405.1 Cepaea hortensis
AGAGCCAAGCTAATACCCACAGCTAAAGATTAATGTGGTGTCAGAAGTGGTGCTTGGACGAAAGAGCCAAGCTAATTCCCACAGCTAAAGATTAATGTGGTGTCAGAAGTGGTGCTTGGACGAAAGCGCCAAGCAAATACACTCATCCACGGCTCTAGACTAAGTTTACAAATAGTGAAGTAGTGATTTAATTTGTGTCAGTGACGGTTAACGTGTGCAGAACTAGGACAAGTTGCTAACGAAACTGTGCCTATCGTGACGAAATAATGCTTATTTATGTTTAGTAAAATATTATATACTTAAATCATGTGTTTCTTCAAAGTTGTAAGTATTGATATTATTATTTTCTGTTATTTATTCATGTAATTATTTATTTATTTATGAATAACTATCAAAAATGATTCTTGGCGGAGCGATACACAGCCAGCAACATTATCGATTTTTGCAAGCTAAAAATAGCGCTGCGCCTCTGACGTGTTACTATTGACAAGCAGTTGTTCTGCGCCATTGGCATTCAGCATCTGAATGTTTACAAATCGGTAAACTGCTGCCCGCCTGGATCAGTGCTTTATATTACCTATTATTTATTTATTTGAGTTAGTAATTGAATATATTTGTTTATTTAAACAATATTAATATATTTTCGTTTATTTCAAAGCAGTTATTGAATTTGTTTTTGTACTTTTTCTTGTGTTTACCGTCACGATGGCACTATTTTCAGCCAGGCAAATTAGACTGGTCTGCACAACACTTGCATAGATTAAACTAGGTTAGTGACGAAAGGCATATACAGTTAGAACGAAGACAGGACATTGACAATTAAATATTAAGTAAACTATATTCTGTTTTGTTCGTGGGCATGTCATTGTCATTATATCAAATTGTCGAATAATATGTCGTTTGCTATTTGTTAATTGTTGCTGCTCTGTAAACCAGGGTAAACAACAACTGATTAGAAGATTGGTGTATATGCCGAAGTGCCAAACAGGTGACCTAGATAGAAAACTCGTGGCGGTACCGAAGCGCCAAACAAGGTGACCTGTGTTACCGGAGTGTGTTCCTTGTTCTCGGGAACATTAAGTTGAGTATACTCAATATATTTGGCATGCAATGTGATTAATAGTGCATCTCTTTTTCAGCTTGTGTTGCATTAGCATATTTTTGTGCTCTGTTTTTTGCAGGACTAAATTTTTCAGGTTATACACAAAGAGTACAATTTGCAGTGCTCATATATTAAGAAACATAACATATCAAAGAAAAATAAGTGAATAAAAAATTCAGTGTAGGTCAACGCTAGCTATTTACCTAACATCATGGCTACTTTAGCTGACTTCGTAAAAGCAGGCAAAGAAATGCAATACACAGGTAAAGAGCTAGAAGAATATGCTGATAAGAAATTTAAAGAAGCAAAGGATGCAGAAAGAGACGAACGCGCTCGAGAAAGAGAGCATCAAAAAGAAATAGCACAACTAGCTGAGATAACAAAACAAAAACAGCTAGAAGATGACAAACAGTTTAAGCAACAACAGTTAGAACATGATAAGGAAATTAAGCAACAACAGTTAGAACAGGATAAGGAAATTAAGCAACAACAGTTAGAACATGATAAGGAAATTAAACAGAAGGAACTAGAATTAAAGCAAAGAGAATTAGATCTAAAGCAAAAAGAGATAGATGAAATGATAAAAGTCAAGGAAAAGCAAATTCAAGTAGAATCAGAGACACAGTTAAAGATGAAAGGTATGGATGTAGACTCACACGCGGAAATCTCTGCTACTAAACTAAGAAGTCAACAAGAAGAAAATAAGTTCAACAAATACAAAAATATTATCAAACCATATTGTAAAGAAGATTCAATATCAGCCTGGACAGAAAATGTCGAGTATCAGTTTAAATATCACCAAGTCCCAATAGACATGTGGGCTAAGATTTATATGAAGAACCTAAGTGGTGAGCCCCTTAAAGTGATAGAAGCTATACCAACTGATCTTAGATCTAACTATCAATACATCCATGATAGGATAATGCAACACTTTTTACTTGATGCCCCTGGGTATCAGGTTCAGTTCTCAAATTTAAAACCAAAACCTAGTGAGACTTTCATTGATTACGTCTCAAATGTTCAGAGTGTACTAAATAGGTGGCTTAAAGCAGCTAACATAGGAAAAGACTTTGATAGACTTAAAAATTTAATAGCCATGGATAAAGTCATATCCACTATACCATCTCCTTTTGCTAAATTTCTACAGCAGTCAGACATTGAGAACATAGAGCAGTTCGAAAAGAAAGGGTCTGCATATTTTTCTTCTAACAGAGATATTTTTAAGACCTCAAATGACTCTGAAGTAGTTTCCTTTGTGAAAGACCAACCAAAAAATTATCAAAGTAAGAGAAAACCCTTTCAGAAAATCGACAAGAAAGATAGGAAAGTATCAAAATGTATTTATTGTCAACTTTTGCATGACACTTATTCGATGTGTGACAAATCGCCAAATTATCCGGCGCATCTTGAAAATGTTATCAAGAAGCAACAAAACAAAAGATCTGCATACAGGCGTGCAATCAAATGCTTCTTTTGTTCCAGCTACGGCCATTATTCAAATAAGTGTCTGGGCCGCCAACGCATGAAAGCCAACAATGCTATTTTGATTGATACATCTTCTGATAGTGGTAGTGAGACTGAGTGTGAGATTGAAAATGAATTACCTTTCAAGCAATCTGAAGATGTGTGTTGTGTGAACGATGTGTTAGCCTTTGACAGTTGTGACCAATGTCACCAATTTCATGCAGACGGCAAACTTACATGTGGGCATACAGTAACATCCTCCTTAGAGAATGCAAACGCAGCTATAGCCTCCAGAGGCAATCTATTGTTTCACTCTGCGTTGGTCAATGAGAAGCCATGCCGATGTTTGCTAGACAGTGGGAGCTCTATTATTGGTGTGAAAAAGGAACTTGTTAATCCAAAGGATTATACTGGTGACTCTGTAAAATGCCGAACTTTTTCTGGTAATATAGAAACCTATCCTCTGGCAAGAGCCCGTATAAACACCCCGTTCCTTTCTGGTACCTTTACTTGTGCAATACTAGACAACCCTTGTGCTGAGTTAATTCTTGGGTGTCTGCCCCAGCTAAAGCACTGTACAGATGAAGAAATATCTGTCTGGGAGGAGAAGAATGGTTTCACTCCAGTAAACAGTGCAGATATCCTCGGACATCACAGTCCTAACAAAGGTGCTAGACCCATAACACTTGAAACTGGTCAATACATAATGGTGCTACTACCAGACAAGCATAATAAAATACTTACTTCATGGCAAGGGCCTTTCAAGGTGATACAACAACTTTCAGATGTTGACTATGAAATATCAATAAACGGACATTTAAAGATATTCCATGTCAACATGCTGAAACCTTACTTTTCACGACAACAGACAGAAGTAGAGACAGACGAACAAAGTGCACCCACATGCCTTACACATGAGTTGTTGACAGATAGTATCCATGCATTCTTTACATCTTTGCATAGATAGTATCCATGCATTCTTTACATCTTTGCATAGATAGTATCCATGCATTCTTTACATCTTTGCATAGATAGTATCCATACATTCTTTACATCTTTGCATCGATAGTATCCATGCATTCTTTACATCTTTGCATAGATAGTATCCATGCATTCTTTACATCTTTGCATAGATAGTATCCATGCATTCTTTACATCTTTGCATAGATAGTATCCATGCATTCTTACATCTTTGCATAGATAGTATCCATGCATTCTTTACATCTTTGCATAGACAGTATCCATGCATTCTTTAATCTTTGCATAGATAGTATCCATGCATTCTTTACATCTTTGCATCGATAGTATCCATGCATTTTTTACATCTTTGCATCGATAGTATCCATGCATTCTTTACATCTTTGCATAGATAGTATCCATGCATTCTTTACATCTTTGCATAGATAGTATCCATGCATTCTTTACATCTTTGCATAGATAGTATCCATGCATTCTTTACATCTTTGCATAGATAGTATCCATGCATTCTTTACATCTTTGCATAGATAGTATCCATGCATTCTTTACATCTTTGCATAGATAGTATCCATGCATTCTTTACATCTTTGCATAGATAGTATCCATGCATTCTTTACATCTTTGCATAGATAGTATCCATGCATTCTTTACATCTTTGCATAGATAGTATCCATGCATTCTTTACATCTTTGCATAGATAGTATCCATGCATTCTTTACATCTTTGCATAGATAGTATCCATGCATTCTTTACATCTTTGCATCGATAGTATCCATGCATTCTTTACATCTGTGCATAGATAGTATCCATGCATTCTTTACATCTTTGCATAGATAGTATCCATGCATTCTTTACATCTTTGGATAGATAGTATCCATGCATTCTTTACATCTTTGCATAGATAGTATCCATGCATTCTTTACATCTTTGCATAGATAGTATCCATGCATTCTTTACATCTTTGCGTCTTCGTTATTCGTGCTTCCGTCCTATCTCCCCCCGTCTTTTATGTGCGGTATCATATCCTTGTTATCTGTACATAATTTATATATTGACAGCATTTGTTAACTTCGAAATGGAATGTTCAGAGTGGACACTGCATTTGTCTATTAAAATGCGAAATGTTCTCTTTATACGAGTTTTAATTTGTGGTTACTTTATGTATACAGGTTTATATAACATGGACTCCCAGATGGACCCAGACTACTGCTGGGTACTAGGAAATTCTTCTTGGTATGAAAATGTGGCGCTTGAAACTTATATCTAATTCGCCGTTTGAAGAGAAAAGAGGTAATTTACTTTACTTTACTTGTATACAACCACTGAAAGTAAACTAGCCAAGAGATCACACACAGCATACAAACGTTGGGTTTGACTGCGACGTCATGTAAAAGGATATGCAACTAACTTGTACTTGTATACGTTTATCTGATTATAATGTTATCCATGGGGGACAGCACGGCCAAATGAATAATAGCGCTCGTTCTTAAACACCCGGTGTGCTGATGCTGAAGTAAAGGGTTCAACCCCTACACCCGTCGGTTGGACTAAGATGTTGACTACTCGTTCTTGACTTGGGGACGTAATTTACACGTACCTCTGAAGTCCTGATGGCGAGGAACATTGGTAATCAGGAAAGCTAATCCACACGCAAAATTCAGCACAGTTTTACTAGAAGTAATATGTTTGGACTACGCTTGAGATCAACACATGTGACTAACTTTTAGTAACACTTTAGGATGGCCCAGCAATTGATTTGATATATAATAACGTGGACGTTAAGAGGAACAAGCCATATTAATTGCCGAAGAATACGATTATAAGTAGTCACACAGCTAAAATGATGGTGGGGTAACGAAAAATGTCAATATGCTTTCGGCTCCATTGATATGAATAACATAATGTATGGATAGAAACACAAAACTAAGATCATTAATACACCATGTAAACTGTCTTGCTTCACTTTACTTCAACCATCGTTTGCAAAACGTTATTGCTATTTGCCTAATTTCTGAAGAGAAAATATAATTGCGGATGATAATTTTCATTGCTCTACTGTCCACGAAGATTCCATCACTGTACCCTCACCTAAAATCAATAATCGATATCGCCATTAAGGTAGACACACCAGAAAGATGGTGAAAAACGTGCCGTTCTGAATAGTGTTGTAACACCTCTTCTGCTTCATCTATAAAAGACTTCAGATCCTTCTATTGAGCCAGACATGAATGTCCGAAACTGGACTATCAGATTCTACCAACCAGCCGGATGTTCAGTCATTAGTCCTCGCCAAATGTATAAGAACGGCACGCTTAACGAAGCAATTAATATTTCAAGGCGAAAATATGTCGGTCACGTCTGTATCTATTCGTTACCATTTTCACTAGCCACAAGCTTGACGAGCACTGTATCCCAGAAGCTGGGGATGTCATCATCACCACGATGTTCTCAAGCTTATCTTCTCATTATATAATCAAATAATATTGTCTCTTGCGTATGAAGTAAAAGTAAAGGGCTCTGTCATTCACCTTAAGACGGATGTGGTGTGTGGCACTAGCACCATGTTTTTATAGATGAATCACACTCGATATATGATGCGGTCAAGTACACCACCGGTCGTATTTTCTTTCCATAACAGTTTTCTGTACACATTTGAAGCTGGGTCGACCTGAGTGCCCAAGTATATCAAGAAAATATCGCCTCCTTAAGGATTCGAACCACAGGGCCAGCATGCTAATGCGCTAGCCATTACATTACGGCAGCTCCCTTAACCTTTGTAATCGATATCGTTACGTAAATGAGCCTTTTTCCAGATTTTTGTTTGATTGATTGATATATTAGATGTATACACATAAAACGCGTTCACATGTTGATTGATTGATATATTAGATGTATCCACATAAAACGTGTTCACACCATTGGTTCATTCGCATCATATTACCACAGTAGGTGATATCAGGAAATTATGTTATTGATTGAAATTATGAATATAGCTGTGTTTCTGCGTGTGCGATCAGTGTTAGGGCTCTGTGTGTTGGGTTATGGAATCGACAAAATGAACATTTTAGACAGTCACATAGCTGATGCCAGTCTACTGTGATATCGTCATCATCGTCGTCGTCATCTTCTTATTCGTGTCATCATCAGTATCCTTATCGTCGTCCTCACCAGCATCGTCGTCATTATTATCTTCTTTGTCGTCATCTTCGTCGCCGTGGTGACGGTATTATTATCACCATCATAATTCTCATCATCATCATCATCATCATCATCATCATCATCGTCATCATCATCATCATCATCATATTATCGTCGTCGTGTTCGTCATCATCACCACCACCACCACCACCATCACCACCACCACCACCACCACCACCACCACCACCACCACCACCACCACCACCACCACCACCATTATTATCATCATTATCATTATTATTATCATTATTATCATCAGGTAGATCATGAAAGACTGATGTTAAAGTTCTCTGTCCCTTGTTCTCGCCAGATATCTTCAGCTCTATATATGTCAGAACATTTGTGTTATTATATGTCGGCGTCATCGAATTACATCTGCGACCGATTTGACAGCAGACCGTGTCGTGCTGGTTTTAACGCGATGGTATGGGTGCCGGTCGTTCAGAAAGCAATGGCAAACTACTTAACGTAAACTTGTCAAGTCATCAACAACAGCAGTGCTGGTGTTGACAGCGGTGTCCTGTAAAAAGGATATGGAAAGGAAAAACTGGTATTGTACCTTATACGAGGGGGCTTCACATGAAAACAATAAAAGTGACATAGAAATTACAGTAACCATGCCATTACCTTGTTACCTGTGCATATTGTTGTTAACGGTGTCAAGGTTGTTAAGTATGTGAAATCACGGTGTAGAAGGACACTGTGACATCATAAAGACAGTTTAAAAATGACCGCCCCACTTTTGACATGCACTAAAGAGGGGTAGCGTTCTGTTATCCATGTTTGTTATCAGTGAAGGGCTGAAACCTATAGAAATTCATCGGCGAATGAAAGTCCAATATGGTGTTGAATGCCTGTCAGTCCAGCAAGTGTTTGAGAGGTGTAGGTAATTTCAAAACGGCGTGACTTCTGTGACAGACTGTTTCACTACCGGGTCCGGCACACCTAGTAGTTACCACAGAGTCGATTTTTTCTACAGACATCCAAGCTCTTTATTGGCGCTGGAGGTCTTGCATTGAACGCAGTGGTTACGAAATCTGTCAACTGTCATGTACTGCCAACATAATACCTTGCGGTGTATGGCAGAGGGATCTTTGAGCCTGAGGAATCAAGGCCGCATGGCTAGTGCAGTCGCCGCGAACTGTGCAGGTTAGAATTTTCTTTTTGCCCCCGACAGAAAAAAATCCCACACCTTACCGAAGGATCGAACCCGGGTCTCCCGAATGGGAGTCGACGTTCTAGCTACTCGGCCAGCCGCTCCTCTACTACATCGAAATATGATAATTTGTTCTTTACTTTTCAGAATATATTCACCCAAAAAAAGAAAATATTAAAGGTTTTCATTTGAAGCCTCGTAAACAATCTTTTTTTGTATTTTCAATATTAGACCTCCGCGTTTCGATACCACGATACCACGCGAAGAACGACCGCAATTTTACTGTTTCACTAAAGGATAATTGCATTCATTAAGACCAATTAACAGTAGGACCAATTAACAGTTGGGAATCGCTATGAGTAAAACCGTAAATGGCACCTGTAATTCAAATATATCGTAGTACAAAGGGAATAATAGCTTAATTCACATGTATCATATCTTGGAGGTGTTTATAACAGCTTCATCCACATATATCATAATACAGAGGGGAATAGAACAATGCCATCCACATATATCATACTACAGAGGCGATTAGAATAACTTCATTCACATATATCGTATTACATGGTAGGTAAGAACAACTTCATTCACATATGTCATATTGCATAGAGGGTTAGAACAACCGCAGTCAGACATGTCATATTAGCAACAGACATACACTGTATCACCAAGAGTATTGGAACAATGTCATTCACGTGCATCTCGTTACATGGGGATTCCCCCCCCCCCCCGCATATGCTTTACAGGACATTGCAGTCAACACCAGCATTTTTCAGCTGCTGTTGATGTTTTGGCAAGTTTTACGTTCAGTTGTTTGTCATTGCTTTTTGAATGACAGACTCACATACCCCCGTAAGTAACCAAGACGAAGCGATCCGCTGCCGAATCTCGCGCAGCTGTGTTTCGTACGAGAGTATACAGGATTACGAACAACGTCCTTAACCATATGCCAGGGAGAGCTACTTTATTCACACGCATATTTTGTAGCCGAGGGGAAAATACAAGAGAAAGACTGAGTTTCCTTTGCCACGGTGCTAAGAGGTAGAGAGTAAGTAACTCTAACTTCGTTACGGCCAAAGAAGAGAAGTAGTAAAAAGAGAGAGAGAGAGAGAGAGAGAAAGAGAGAGAGAGAGAGAGAGAGAGAGAGAGAGAGAGAGAGAGAGAGAGAGAGAGAGAGAGAGAGAGAGAGAGAGAGAGAGAGAGAGAGAGAGAGAGAGAGAGAGAGAGAGAGAGAGAGAGAGAGAGAGAGAGAGAGAGAGAGAGAACCTCACACCACCCGCAAGTGACAAAAAAGTGATAGTAATTAGATAATAAGATACGAGGTTCGATGACAGAGGCAAAAACTATTATTGATGTTCACAATGGAACCACCATGTTAGAGCCCAATCAGTGAATTCAGTTGTTAGATTGTGGTAGAAATAGTGGTTGCAAAAACTAAAAGAGACTAAACAAACAAATCAAGGACAAATAAACAAGCTCTTTATTTATTACTTCTATCATAACATGTTGAATAACACATTACAGTTCAATAACAGATAAACAGACAACTGTATATATCAAACAACAACGGTGGTTAACGCCTAATCAATCAACAGAATTTAAGACAACGGGGTACACCAACTACCACAACACATGTGTTGCAAACGATAGCTGATTAGACTAACACAATAAAGAACTTTGACAAAGACAACAATAAGGCACCACAAAAACATAAGTTACACACCATAAATCCTAAGACGCGACATAAACATAAGAGATGTGACACAAATTACTACCCCACCATGAACCCAGGCATGCTGACACTAGTCAGCCACTCGGTTCTCGCCTAAGACATAGGCTGTTCACTTATCATCAACATGGGAAGATTTCTCGCAACCCAACAAGCCAAGATAGGGTAGAACTTCTCCCATTTTTCGACTTCACGAACCGGTCTCACTGACTTCTAAAAACAAAGTGACTGCCTGTCTTTCTATGTCCAGCTCTATTTTCTGGGTGTTCAGATTTTTATTTTTAAAAGGCCAAACCAAGACACGTCGATTTTGCACACGTCGATGATGCATTATTTACACTTAGACAAATGTGTGAGAAAGAAAAAAAACTGTCGAATATAGTGATCAGCAGAATATTGTGTTTGTAGATCAGGAAAAGGCTTTCGATAAAGTAGACAGATACAAATTATGGACCATCCTTGAAGACTATGGGATACAAGGGCAACTGCTAGAAAACATCATAACCATGTACCACTCAAGCCAAAGTGCAGTAAGAACACAAGAAGGTATATCAGATATGTTCACAGTCAATACAGGAGTGAGGCAGGGTTGTGTGCTCTCTCCCCTGCTATTCAATATCTAAATGGACAGAATTTCCAAAGAAGCATGTCTCGACAGAACAGATTCAGAAAATTTAGAACTCTTTACTCCGGATGAAACAACTGAGCCACAGGGAATAAATGAACTTCTATTTGCAGACGATCAGTGCCTGTTTTACAGCGATGAGGGCAGATTACAAAATCATATTACTAACCTGAGTTCAACCTGCAGCAGATACAATTTGAGCATAAACACAGCCAAAACCGAAGTAATGCAAGTTAGCAGATCGCCAGGCCCACTAAGTATACAGATAAATAACACACCTCTGAAACAAGTTAAAGAATTCAAATACCTTGGAAGTATGATCACAGAAGATGGCAGATTGGACAGAGAAATTGAAATCAGATGTCAAAAAGCTAATGCACTTACATATCAACTATCACCCTTATTGAAACATCCAAACATACACATGTTCGCAAAACGACAGATAATAAACAGCATATTCACACCAACCCTATGCTACCAATCTCAAACCTGGACTTGATCCAAATTACACCTTTCCTAAATCAACACCTGCGAAATGAGATGCTTGAGGAGAGCTGCCAACTTAACAATCCGAGACCGAGTAAGAAATGCTACTATCAGACAGACTGTGGGATCAACACCTTGTGCCACATTTATTGAAAGACTGAAGATCAAGTGGTTTGGTCATGTCGTTAGAATGCAACATCAGCAACTACCATCACTGGCCTTACATCAAAGATCATCTGCGACGAAACCACGAGGACGTCCAAGAAGAAAATCGATTGACGACATCAGAGACATTGTACAACCACACGAAATGACACTATCCAGTGCCGCCCACCGGGCGCTGGAACGCAAATTATTCCTCCCCACGTCGCGTGATGGCAGAAGTGGAAGATGATGATGATAATAATGATGATGATGATGATGATGATGATGATGATATTATTATAAAAGGGATAGAGCAGCTTTATTCACATGCATCTTATTATAAAAGGGATTAGAGCAACTTTATTCACATGCATCTTATTATAAAAGGGATTAGAGCAACTCTATTCACATGCATCTTATTATAAAAGGGATTAAAGAAGCTTTATTCACATGCATCTTATTATAAAAGGGATTAAAGAAGCTTTATTCACATGCATCTTATTATAAAATGGATTAGGGCAGCTTTATTCACATGCATCTTATTATAAAATGGATTAGGGCAGCTTTATTCACATGCACCTTATTATAAAAGGGATTAGAGCAGCTTTATTCACTTGAATCTTATTGCAGAATGGATTAGAAGAACATTATTCACATGTATTTTATTAAAGAATAGAATTAAACAACTTCATTCATTTGTATTGAATTACAGGGGATATTAGACTCATGATGTAGTGACAATTAAAAAAAAACAACAACAACAACAACAACTGCTGTCCACCCCCGCACTGATTAATCTAAGCAAAGTATATCTTAGAGGTAGTTCAACAGACACTATGAGCGAACGAAAAAACTAACTGATGCAATTACTATTCATATGGTTATGCCAAATATATGTCAACTAAAGGATATGATAGTCAGTTTAGAATTACTGTGGTAGAAAATTTAGACGTCTGTGAAACAAATGTGTGTTGTATATTTCAACTTGAAGGGTGTATCATTTTGCTTTGTTTTAAATGTTTTGCGAATTCTGCAGTATTCAGGCGAGATGCAGCGAAATATGCCAGACTTTGTGCAATCTATTGTTTGGGACTTAATTATTCAAATTCGCTACAGGAAAACATTGCTTGGTACACTTTAGTAGCTTGTTTTGTGTGTACACTGTTAATATAATTACAACGGCATTTACATACAGCACAAAATGTCATGTACACATTCCCAAAAGAGTGAATGAAGCTGAAATGTAAACATGAATTGTAAGATAAGATAACGCCATGTGTTGCCACCTATGAAGTTATGTTTAGGGAAACATTTTGCCTGGCATGGAATACCTACGACTTGCCCTCTTTGGTAGGAACCATGTACACGCTGGACTCTGAGAAAAACACCCCCGGAATCTCTCAGCTTCTAGCTAGCCCTCAGATCGTCAATTCCAACTTGTTATAATGTCACGAGTAGGTTCTCACGAACCGATTCGACTGAGCGCAATGAACAAATACAAGCACGTGCACAAATGAACCAAAGTGGGGCTAAGCTTCGATGCTCAATCACAGCTGACGAACGACGAGAGATCAAGAACTGGGCAAACAGTCCGTAATTGTAGATACTCAGAAAACGCGATGGGAGCCCATGGGTAAACATGTGAGAACATGATGACATCATTATCCCCTGTTCGTTTCTTCCCTAGCCTCCATAAATATTTCTGAACCCTGCCCCTACTTAAACCATTTCCCGTATTTCATCGTTTGAATCTTTCTTGAACTCATCTCCAAGTTGCCGCAACAATTATTTGTCCCTTCTAGCTCGTTTTGATGTCTGTGTAAACGATTCAGCCGCCGAAGCGGCAAAATTACGAATACCAGAAAACATGTGTCTTGAGAAAGCGAGATAATTTATTTACAAGGGAGGCAATTATGTGACAAAATGTTTCCTTGAAGAAATAATAAGAGTGCAAAATCAACAAATACCGTTGTCATAGTGACGGGAAAAAAATCCAATAGTTCTCGTTCATGTTTTTTACTCTATTATTACAATCGACATTTGTGACACGGTAGTGTGTCATAAAACAAAAAAATACCAATCACAAGCGATTTTCTACATCAAACAAGATTGCAAGCTTCCTCTCATATATTATTTTAGAAACAAGATGCGAAGCATCCTGCTGCTACAGTTTGGTTTTTTTTTATAACCCGATTTATTCTTTGTTGATGCGATTTATTCTTTAATTAATTTCACTTAAGTTCTTTGACTGTCAGCCCATGTGGCATACACTGTTTCGTGCTTCTAGGCATTTTGGCTAACGTCAAAGTGTAGCTCGGCTGCGCTGGACTTGGCCAGGTTGACCGCAGGCGCCATCAGGCGTTAGAAGGCACAATGACTTGCCAGCTAAATCACAGAGACCAGAAACTTCATAGGGTGGCTCTTGGTCTTGGGAACTGAGGGGTAAAAGGGTATAAAGGTATTCTTGGGCATACTTTCTACGAAAAGGTTTGATGTTTTAAAAATTCAAAATTGGCTGAGTTCCTGAGGTTAAATCAGGAACCATCATGCGGATTTTATATTTTTCGAACTCAATGGACGTTGGTACATTCCAAAACAACGTTTATGTAAATAAGAAAAAGCAACAATAAAATAGTACGTATTTTCCATTCCTTTTATTATTTCGTCGGATACTTGCTTGTACAGTTCCACACTTAGTAAAGTTATTAACATCAGTATACATATCAAGTGACAGCTAGACATTCATTATTAACATGAGCCTTGTTGGGCAGCTCAGACGATCGTGTTCTCCATAAACCATTGTTTGTATGTCTTTATGATAAGTGTAACAGTTGAACGACTTCCGTACCAATCTGCCAACTTATCCAGCATTCTCTCTTTCTCTCCCCCCTCTCTCTATTTCTTCTCTTTCTCTCTCTTTCTCTTGTGTGTGTGTGTGTGTGTGTGTGTGTGTGTGTGTGTGTGTGTGTGTGTGTTTCCGTCTCCAATACCCAGAGCCTTCACAGTTGGCACAAGAGTCCCTAACCCTCTATTCTTGTAAAGTGCCTTAGACAATGGACACGTTTCATGCTACAGGCACTTTGTATTGCACTAGATGGGGAGAAAAGCCTCTATACTAACGTGACTTCGACAGATACAAGGCCTTTACAAGGCTCAGACAACATGACAGCCACTGCAGCTTCTTTAAAGGCGTAAAACTCAATCTTTCAGATTATTCACCAACCCACCAATTAACAGACACATTGGATATAAACCCTCTACAATGGACGTTTTAATAGTCATCAACATAGTCACTAATACTTTTCGATTATGGCGTATTTGTTAAACCCGCGGTAACCGCATATGCTGTCTTCACAACAATGGTTTTAAACAAACATTGGTGGATGATTAAAAGAATACGAGTGTTCGTTTGTTGTCAGTAGAGTGCAATGTGCAAATCGCTATTTTTTTTTCTGTTGACCACGCAGCTATCTAAAGACCAAGCTGGGCTTTTACGGCCTGTCGATTGCAGCGGGTTATCAGGAAATGTTTGTTTTTTTAAACGCCCGTACCGGTTTGTGTTCAGTGCACTCAGTTTGCTAGCTGTCATTCCATTCTATCTAAGTAAATAGCTTGACATGCATACTGGAATGGATACATACAATTTAATTTGGTGCGTGGTGTTAAAAGGTTTGTCACAGCCTTCGTGGGTATCGGAGCGGTTGTATATCTGATGATAGATTCAGCAGCAAAAAGGTCCAAGTCAATAGTGTGGACGTTTCATTGCGTCGTCTTCTCAAATAAACGAGATTCCACCAAATATGCCAGGCAGTAATTTATGCAATATATTGAGTCTTTCAGCATATAATATGTACCAGACGAGATGTGGCGAACTATGCCAGGTAACACATTGTGTAATTTATTGCTCATGGCTTTTATGTTGAAATTAACAAAGGGGATAAGTTGCCTTGAATGTCATATTTCTGTTAAATGTTCTAACACTTCAAGTCGTCATTATCATGCACCATGCTAAAAGGTCTATGCGGTCATGGCTCGCCCTCTCACACGACCACGAGTCTTGGCTTAGCTGTGTCGTTCTTGTCTCGATGACAAGATATGAGATATTTATATCTCCGACTTTCCCTTGCTATTTCCCCATCAAGTTTTCCAGTTGTCTCTAAGTTTGCCAGTTTATTTCTCCTGATATTGTGCCCAACAAATCTTGGCTGCTGATACTAATTTCTCGTATCAATTTATGGTTTTTGTTTCTTGCAGGACTTACTCGTTGTTTTTTTTTTGTCCTTTAATGATATTCTTTGAACTTTCTTCAGTGGCCACATTTAAACTACCACTAGAAGTTAACACGTACTCTGAATTTGGTGGTTCAGTTTAGCTATCAATAGCTTATTGGCGGCCTGGTGTCCATGTGGTTCGTGATATTTCATACTAGACGAGGGTCTATTAAGACAGCAATTACTGTCGTTTCCTGACAGACATAGACTGGTTCACAAAGACTTGAAATATAACCGTAAAGGTTTCGCCTTGAATTCAATGCACACCGGAGGTGTATTTATTACCTTTGCCATTGACAGCAATTTCCGTCTGTCAGGATAAGCGAGTGTCCTGCGACCATTATTTTTTTTTCAGCACGCTTCTTGGCATACGGTTCAAACTGAATTTATTTGGCAATTTTGTAAATCAAATCCGCTCGCATAGTCATTCTAACGCATGACCACTGGGCAGACAAGCAAGCGTCCTGGCTACTGGGCTAAAGCGGTTCCTATATGAAGTAATTAGCTCAGTAAGAATTAGACCTTTTAATGACCTTAAGCAGATTGGACTTATGGTACAAAAAGTAAAGGGCCCTTGCACGCATCTTAGGCGTAATGGGCATATGGTGCAAGAGCCATATTTATAGAGACCAGTCGTCGCAAGTATATATATATATATCATCATCATCATCAAGTGCCGTGCCGGCTGGCGTAGGCGTTCATGGCTCTCCATAGATCTCGGTCTTTGGTTTTCTGGATCAACTCTGGTGCTGATATTCCTCCATGCCACCGTCTAAATCCATCCAGCATCACTTCTCTTGGTCTACCTCTGCCTCTCTTCCCCTTGATCTTTCCAGTTGTTACGATGTTCTCCAATGCCTCTCTTCTCATCACGTGACCAAAGAAAGATGTTTGTCTCTGTCTTATTGTTGTATATACTGTTCTAGTTTCATTAGCCTGTTTCAGGCAGTCGTCGTTAGTTACTCTGGCAGTCCAAGGAATTCGCAACATTCGTCTCAGGAACCACATCTCTGTTACTTCTAATTTCTTCTTAATTTGTTCATTTACGTTCCAAGATTCACTGCCATACAGCAAAACTGATTCTACATAGCATTTCAGCACTCTCTTTCTTACATTCAGTGATAGTGACTTATTGCATAAGATACTCTTCATTTTCTGAAAAGCGGCTTTTGTCTGCCCTATTCTACTCCTAATCTCTGTTGTACATCTTCCATCTGATGTTATAAATGCCCCTAGGTATCTAAAATTATCAACTTGGTTAAGGATTTTCCCTTCTATTTCTATGTTACATTTTGGTGTCACCAGTTTCTTTGATATTACCATTGTTACTGTTTTCTTGATATTCAAGGAGAGTCCTTTCCTTGCACTCTCTGTTACTACAACGTCTAATAATTGTTGTAGGTCTGTTGAATTATCCGCCACCAATACTGTGTCATCTGCATAGCGTATATTATTTATATTATAACCTCCAACTAGTATTCCTGGCATCTCTTTGATCTCTCTCATTATTACTTCGCTATACAGGGAGAAAAGATCTGGTGACAAGACACACCCTTGTCGTACTCCTAGCTTTATCTGTTCGTAACTACCCTCTTTATTTCCCATTTTAATTGCTGCTACTTGGTTCCAGTAAACATTCTTTATTATTCTTAAATCTTTTCCATCAATGTTGATATCTTCCAACATTTTAATCAGTTCATCATGTTTTACTTTATCAAATGCCTTAGTATAATCTATGAAGCACAAATATATGTCTCTCTGTTTCTCTATTGACCTTTCTATTAGTGTCCGTAATGTATAAATTGCATTGTTTGTGCCCTTTCCTTCCACAAATCCATCTTCACTAATTTCCATTTTTATTTTCTTTTTGATTCTTCTCATTATGATTCTGAGTAGAAGCTTAGTGATATGGTTTATAAGGTTAATTGTACGAAAATCTTCACAATCAATTGCTCCTGGTCTTTTTGGTATAGCTATAAATACAGATTTCAGCATATCACTGGGTAAATATCCACTGCTGTAAATATCATTCAACATTTTGGTTAATATATCTACTCCAAATTCTCCCAATACTTCTAATTACAAGCATATATATATATGCTTGTCAATTCTTAGTCAGATATGACTGAGCTACCGTATAACAGTAGACGGTACTACCTGTTTTCTGTTAGCGCCGAACGTTGGGCGGCGCTTACCAAGCCCGACACCCCACACAATGGCTTCGGGCGGAAAAGCGCAATTGGGAGGGTACAAGCCTTATCCTGGTGCGAGGAAATGCAACCTAAACACAAAGCCTTGGTTGGCAGCTAATCTAGGATCGAAGATCCGACAGGCGGACCGTTAGAGCATTGCTTTGCTGATCCGGCAGCTTCTGCAGCTTGTCTTGTTCCAGATGTATACGTGTTACCTTTGCTCTCGAGTGAACTAGGCAGGCCGAGAGAGGGATCATGCTGCATGGGCAACACATAGTCTCTATATTTTAGCCCAGGCTTTGTGCTATGGAGAGGCAATAACTCCATCCCTGGTCTTAATCGGTCTCAGAATCAAATCGAGAGGCAACTGTTACAGGTTATATAAGTCCCTGTCAATTGGCGTAGACATGGGGCGCCACAGTTGCCTCTGATGGTTGGAGACACCTACAGGTGTCACTGATCAAGCCTCAAGCTGGGCAGCCCCTGGTCCATTGGGTGCTGATCCGCCACAGCCTACTTGCTTCAATGGGTGCTTGGGGATAGGACAAAATCTGGATCGCAGGCTGTAAAACCAATGCATCAGGTAATAATAAAAAGAAAAATAGAAACCTCAAGCTACGGCTTGCAACCTGGAACGTGAGAACCATGTGTCCAGGATTTTCCACTGACTTGACCAATATTGACGATTTGAGAAAAACGGCTGTGATTGATGCCGAACTCAGTCGTCTTAACATTGATATTGCTGGCCTGCATGAGACTCGCCTCGCTGAGGAAGGGTCACTCAGGGAAAACAATTACACCTTTTTGGAAGGGTAGAGGGCAGGCAGAAAAAAGACAACAAGGTGTTGGCTTTGCAGTGAAGAATTCGCTTCTGAGAATGATTGAAATTCCAGCAGGAGGTAATGCAAGACTATTATCCCTGCGCTTGGCAACCTCTTGTGGTTTTGCCACCATTATTACTGCATATGCAACGATACTCGATTCCTCTGATAATGTTAAGGATTCGTTCTATGAGGAGTTAGACTCTGCGATCAAGGCAGTTCCAAAATCCGACTACATTTATATGCTCGGTGATGTCAATGCTCGTGTGGGCAAGGACTTGAGTTTATGGCCAGTGTGCCTTGGAAAATACAACATCGGTCGCATGAATGAAAATGGACAAAGGCTGTTGGGGCATTGCACCAGAAATGACCTATGTATTACAAACTCCTTTTTTAAAACAAAAGAGATGCATAAGGTCACATGGAAACATCCAAGATCCGGCCATTGGCATCAGCTGGACTTCATTATCACCAGATAAGGAGACACGGAATCCACCAGATTCCATCCACCACACTCCCTCAGTCAATGGATACCTCTTTCTCTCTCTCTTTCACCACTTGCTCATGCCCCCTCTCACACTTCCCCAAAACAACATACTTAACAACTCTAGCTTCAAAAAATTAATAACAGATTAATTTAATAAAGAAAAGTGTATGTATGTGAGAAGTGTATGTGTAGAATGTATGTCGTATACTCTAGTGTGTCTGCAGAATCAGACCGAACAGCTTAGGAGCCAGTTCCTATCATCCCGGTAAGGATTACACCACATCATTAGAGTCAGCACAAAATGACCTCACCAAACGATGTGTCCCTCTTGCTAGATGTTGACTTCCTCCGGTGGTTTTTGGATAACCCAGTTACGTGGTCACCAATCACAGATATAGTCAGATACTGATCCTAAATCGATCACACAGCATGTCATTAAATGTCCCTAATGTTCTGAGACTTTAAACATCCCTGTCTTGTGAAAACCCGGAACACTGTCCCTTGACATAACATGATTCTTGTTCTAAAAGTCCTAAAGTTTTCACCCTTACACAGTTATTGTACGTGGTCTCATAGGAATATGCTGATTTCCTAAAATACTCCCTATTGTTCTCTTCCCATATGATGTGGCAAAACAAACACTATTGTTCTGTTCACATGTAAGGTTTTGAAACATTAATCTCACGATTGTTCCTTCTCCAAATGATGTGGAAAAACAATCTCTAGTGTTCTGCTCACATGTGGGTTTGATAAATAATTTCACTATTGACTTCCATGATACCTATCACTAAGAAGTCATCTGTTGGATATGTATATGTTTCAGCTCATCCGAGCCATGTTCCTTCAGACCCCTTTCATCATGGGCCCAGTGCAAAAGCTGCTGAATAACTCTGCCTGCACTAAGGTCTCCATTCTATTAAGCAGTGATGTTTCAGCTTCACTGAGTAACCTGAGCAACTCGAGTACTTTGAGTAACCTGAGTAACTTGAGTACTTTGAGTAACCTGAGTAACTTGAGTACTTTGAGTAACCTGAGGGAACCTGTGAAAGAGAGAGAACACACCGGTGAGAGCAACCGGACACTGACTCCTATTAGATGAGTGTAGGCCGACCGCCTCACTCAGATAAATGACGGTGAACCATACTCTGTCATGGTGCAGAGGAGCTCATCACATCGGCCTGAATTAGGGAAGATAAGGAAAGACCAAAATGTAAAGTGCAGAACCCCAGTAGACCCAAACTGGAAGATCCCACTATTGGACATTTCCCCTGTCCCCCAACATCCTCAATCCTTCTAAATATCATCCCACTTCACTATTAGCTAAGCTAATTGACGTCTCTCACTAGTTAATTTTAACAATGCGACTGCCCACTGTCGCCGACACTCCTTTAATACCTAACCAGAACTCAACAACACTATGTTCAAGCTCTAGTTCTATTAAACACTAGATTATTCTACATTATTTACATCTAAACGATTTGTTGTAAATACCTTATAAACACTCAGCTCTGTCCTACATCGAATCTATGCTTGCCATAAAGACACATGTTCCTCAACGTTACTTGGTGCCGAACAAGCTAGATTCTTGTCTAAACTAACACAGAGCGAGTCGAAACACTTCCACCTTGGCCAACTCTCTTGTGCAAACTAACGGTAACAAATTCTGTTTTGCATACAGTCAGGGATTTTTCCTTGTGACGTCATTCGAGGTAAACACCAGGTTGCCTCCCTGTTGGGACTAGTTTCCCGTACATCAAAAGTCCCTTCCGCCTGTGATCTAGAGACTTCATTTCTCCTGTCAACAACAGGTGTCCCCAGGGCCAGACAATCCGTCCCCTAACTTCACAAGAAGAGTTATTCCCCTTTCTACTCCAAATACAACAGGCTTTTTCTCTCAACGACTACATCAAACAATGCCGACAAATTTCTCGTTCCTAGGGATCTCTCAAAGACTTGTAGTTTACTTTGATCCGACTTGAGTTTTTCTCCACTAGTAACAAACAATTGCAGCTGTGAATACAGACTGGTTCTCTGTTAGTTTATCATCTTATCGTTAACGACAGTGGGTTCGTGACAGATGGGCAGATCTCTATTTGGAGCTTTACTCAAATGAGACCAAATTAGCGGATTATGCCCTCAACGCCATAGAGGCCCTACCAACTCTTGGCCACATAGACACACATCCAACCATAACAGAAGATAAGTGTGCTATAAATGAATTTGCATCTGGCAGGGCTCCAGGTAAGGATGGGATTCCGATAGAGGTTATCAGGAGTGGGCAAGACACACTCATTCTACAGATCCACCAGCTAATAGAGCTATGCTGGCGAGAAGCATCATAACACTGTACAAGAACAAGGGCGATCGGAGCGACTGCAACAACTATAGGGGTATCTCACTTCTGTGTATTGTCGGAAAAGTATTTACCAGAATTGTTCTGCGCAGACTTCAAGTCCTAGGAGATCAAGTCTACCCCGAATCACAGTGTGGCTTTCGACAGAACCAGTCTACCATTGATACGATGTTCTCATTGCGACAAATGCAAGACAAATGCCGTGAACAGAATCAACCACTGTTTATTGCCTTTATCGACCTCACAAAGGCATTTGATTTGGTCATTAGTGAGGGTCTGTTCAAGGCACTAAAGAAGATTGGCTGCCCATCAACTCTTCTGTCCATTGTGGTACCGTTCCACACAGGCATGAAGGGTATAATCAAGTTTGATGGTGCAACTTCAGAAGAGTTTGAAATCAAGAGTGGGGTTAAGCAAGGATGTGTACTAGCTCCCACCCTCTTTAGAATATACTTTTCACTTCTACTGAAATATGCCTTTCGTGATCAGGATTGTGGTATATACATTCACTCACGCTCAGATGGGGGTCTCTAAAATGCTCAGAGATTGAAGACCAAGACCCACATTAGGAGGGTACTGATCAGAGAGTTGCTTTTTGTAGATGATACTGCAGTTACGACCCACTCTGAGGAAGAATTACAATGTCTACTATCTGCATTCTCCAATGCTTGTTCTGAATTTGTTTTAACAATTAGCAAAAAGAAGACACAGATTATGTCACAAGGTGCACATGGGGTACCATCAATCTTTATTGACGACGCCGAACTAGAGATAGTAGACCATTTTACATGCCTAGGATCAGTGGTGCCGGTCTCTCTGGTCTAGAGGTTATAAGACTTTTCTCCGTAATTTCGTATACTCTCGTAAGTAACGTGACATTGCGTGAGAATTTCCATATTGACGTATATAGGCCTTAGGTTCATACCAGAATACGATCAGCGTTGCCAGTGGTGGGTTGTGCTTTCTGTCCAGATTGTTCTTTTCTATTTCTGAATGCCTTCTGGGCAACGCCGTTTTTGTCTTATCCAAACGATTTCATTTTAAACAAAATATGTCATCTTCTATATTTCGTGTTTATAAATCAATAGCACCTCGCTGTCTTGAAAGACGATAGTGTGTTACATTGTGCTTCAAAAAGGCATAATAAATACAACCCATGGCTGTAGCGAATGTGACTAATCAGAGTTGGTGGGCAGCTAATCTTCTTTAGTGCCTTGAACAAACCCTCGCGACTGACCAAATCAAATGCCTTTGTGAGCTCGAGAAAGGCAATAAACAGTGGTTGATTCTGTTCACGGCCATTTTCTTGCATTTTTCGCAATGAGAATATCATATAAATGGTGGACCAGTTCTGTCGAAAGTCACACTGTGATTCTGGGTAGACTTGATCTCCTAGGACTTGAAGTCTGCGCAGAAAAGTTCTGGCAAATACTTTCCCAACAATACACAGAAGTGAGATACCCTTATAGTTGAGGCAGTCGCTCCGATCGCCCTTGTTCTTGTACAGTGTTATGATGCTTGAATCTTTGAAATCCTGTGGGACTTGTCCTTCTCGCCAGCACAGCTCTATTAGCTGGTGGATCTGTAGAGTGAGTGTGTCTTGTCCACTCCTGATAACCTCTATTGGAATCCCATCCTTACCTGGAACCTTGCCAGATGCAAGTTCATTAATAGCACACGTAACTTCTGTTAAGGTTCAAAATGTGTCCATATGGTCAAGAGTTGGCAGGGCCTCTATTACGTTGAGGGCATCATCCGCTAGTTTATAGTGATCTACCCATCTATCCATCTGCTGTTTCTTATCAGTAGTGATTTCTCCAGTTAAGGTTTTCAGTGGTGCATTTGTTTTGATCATTGGACCACATACCTTCTTTTTCCCTTCATACATGCTTCTGATGTTTCTCTCATCTCTTGCATTTTGAATGTACTCGCATAACCTGATCCAATAGTCATTTGCACACTGCCTGGCAGCCTTTTTCACATCCATCCTAGCTTGCTTCAGCCCATTGAGAGTGTTTCGCGTTGTTCTTTACTTGTTTCTTAAGAGATATATCTTCTTTTTATCAATCAAGTTCTGCAGTGTCTGGCTGTTTGCCGCAAACCAGTCCTGCCTCTTATGATCCACAGTGTCCTAAACTACTACCGCTGTTTTATGGTTTCCTTAAGTTTACCCCACTTTTCACTTGCTGTACAATTGTCTGAAGTATCAGAAAAAGCGTCTTCAAGTTGCTATTTGAACTCAAATCAGTTATCAGAATCTTAGGTGTTAATAATATAGAGTGGACAAAATTATCTGACACATTTGTAACTTTAATAAAACTAAATTAGAATAAATGAACAAAAAAGAATTTTTATTTATCAAATATACACAGGATGCCATTTTATTTTATGTTGTCTGAATAATGATAATGATAGTGAAGATAGTGTAGAAGAATTTTATAATGACATAGAGTCTGCCTTAAAGAAATGTAAACATTCAGAAATAAACATCATAATAGGGGACTTCAATGCAAAAGTAGGAAATCAAGGGGATAGATACACAGTAGGAAACTGGTTTAGGAGAGAGAAATGAAAGAAGATACAGACTCGTAGAGTGGGCAAAAGAACAGGAAATGATTGTAGGAAACACCTGGTTCAAGCAACACCCTAGAAGATTATGGACATGAAGGAGTCCTGATAGCAGGATTAGAAACCAGATTGACTACATTCTGATTAGCAGAAGATTTAGAAACGCATTAACACTAGCAAAAACAGTTCCCAGTGCTGATTGTTATAGTGACCACAGATTACTCACAGGAACATTGAGGATAAAGTTGAAGAAAGTCAAGTATATAACAGGAAACACTAAATATGATTTGTGTACATTGAGTAATGACAAGGAAATACAAAACAAATTCAACATAGAAGTACAGAACAGATTTGAAATTTTGTCTGATCTAGAGATCCTATTCCAGGATGTGGATGATCAATGGGAAACGTTGAAGAATTCAATCAATGTGGCTGCATGTCAAAGAGCTACGTGAGGGCTTAAAGCTAAGGAGAGCTAAATAGAGCTAGGGAAAAGGACAAGTAACATAACGACTTAGGAGACCAGACAGAAGAGACACAAACGCTATAAATAGCGATAACGATAACAAGTGTACGTGAGCTGGGGTTACCCAAGAGACTGGGAAACCCGCTTCACGAGATGTAACCCAGTAATTCTGGTTACTACAACCAAGTGACCAGCGTGCTGGAACAAGTAAACTAGGGGATGCACGGAGTGCTAATTGCTCGTGGCTGAACACGGCACAGAGAGCCGGTTCAGACAGAGACTGGACGGCGTAAGGAGCAGACTGTATATCCGCTGTGGATACTTTGTAGTTAAGGACAGTATCAATAGTTAAGACTTCAGCTTAGCGTCAGTAGTGATTATTATTAATATCATCTCCTCATTCCATCTTCATAACATACTATGATGTTCAATACCGATGTGGTATTCCGCTCGTGGAGCTAATGTACGATCGGCTCCGAATAAAATGTATCCTTTTGCAAACAATACGAGTTGTCACTTTCGTGTGGTGCAAAAGTAGGGAATCCTTGTATGCCTGTCGCAAGTGAGTTGCTGACACTGCAGAAACAACTATTCCAAAATTAAAGAAGGTGGGTCGTAAGAAATTGATGACTGAAGAAATTTTACACCTCATGGAAACAAGAAGACTCAACAAAAATAATTCTGTCAAATATGAAGAAATTCACAAACAAGTCAGAATATTATGTAAGGAGGCAAAAGAAGCATGGCTTGAGGAAAAGTGCTTAGAAATTGAAAACCAACACAACAGTCAAAATACCAAATTAGTGCACAAAAGAATTCAGGAACTTACTAATAAAAGAACAAGTACATCAACAGGGTGTCTAAAAACTGAAGATGGCAAAATCATAATAGAAAAGACCAGATTCTACATGTATGGACAGATTATGTGAAACACCTTTATGATGATAACAGAGACGAACAGTATGATATTAGATTTAATAATGAAGGACCGCCAATTTTGGAGATGGAGGTTCGAAATGTTCTTAAGCATATGACAGCTGGCAAGGCCCCCGGTGCAGATAACATCACAACAGGAATGATTAAAGCTTTAGAAGAATTTGGACTAGAGCAAGTTACCAGACTGATTAACACATTATATGATACTGGAGATATACCTCCTGAATTATGTAACTCTGTATTTATTGCAATCCCAAAGAAATCAGGAACCCTGGAATGTGATCAACATAGAACAATTAGTATAATGAGTCACATCACAAATATTTTGCTAAGAATTATCATGCAAAGAGTGAGGAAGAAGATACAACCTGAAATAGGGGAAGAACAATGTGGGTTTGTAGAAGGAAAGGGTACAGTAAATGCTGTGTATATGCTGCGAACAGTTATTGAACGTGCTATAGAAGTAAACAAGGATATACATCTTTGCTTTATTGACTATACAAAGGCTTTTGATAGAGTTAGACATGTCAACATGGTGGATATGGTTGCAGATCTACAAATTGATGGGAAAGACATAAGACTTATAAAAAATATATATTGGAAACAACAAGCTGCAATAAGGATTGATAATGAAGTGGGGCAGTATCAGCCAATTAAGAGAGGTGTTAGGCAGGGATGTGTGATGTCTCCAGATCATTTTTCCCTATACAGTGAAAATATTTTCAGAAATGTAGAGGATATAAATGGAATCAGCATTGGAGGACGAAACATCAATAACATTAGATATGCAGATGATACAGTATTAATTGCAGACAATGCGCAGGACCTGCAACAATTAGTAGATGCGGTTGTTGTACACAGTGAGCAACTGGGGTTAGAATTAAATTGTAAAAAAACTCAGGTTATGGTCGTCACTAGGAAGGAAGAAGTGCCACAATGTAATATACAAGTAAATGGAAATATTCTTCAACAAGTGAATCGGTACAATTATCTTGGAACAGTTATAACATCTGATGGGAGATGCCTTGAAGAGATTAGAACACGAATCGCCTTGGCGAAAGTAGCCTTTAGCAAGATGAAAAACATTCTGACCAATAAAAAGATGTCAATTGAAACGAGAAAAAGAGTGTTGAGGGGATACATAGAGCCTGTTCTTTTGTATGGATGTGAAACTTTGACAATGAGCAGTCAAGCTGAAAAGCATCTGATGGCTGCAGAAATGTGGTTTCTGAGGAAAATGCAAAGAATACCATGGACAGATAGAAAAACCAATGACCAAGTACTACAGGAGACAAATGAACATCGTAAACTGATTAGAGAAATTAGACGTAGACAGTCAAAATTTTTTGGACATGTTATGAGAAGAAATGGATTGGAGAACTTAGTGACAACTGGCAAGATCGAAGGGAACAGACCAAGAGGAAGACCGAGAGGAAAATACCTGGATGGCTTGGCCACATGGCATGGACGAGACAGGAACACTGAGCTGATCCACGACACTGGTGATCGAGTGAAATGGCGAGTCATGACCGCGCACGCTTTCCGGCATGGCACATGATTGATTGATTGAATAATGATAAAAAGTATTTTTATTTCCTAAATGTAAATATGATGTCATTTTATTTCATTTTCTTTTAAAAATTACATCAGTCAAATGTTCGCCGTTATTGTCCACACACTGTTGACGACGTTCGAGAAAGTTGTCCATAACTCGGCGGATCATTTCATGTGCAATAGACTCAATTTCTTGATGAATTGCATCTTTCAATTGTTCAATAGATCCAATTTGGGTCGCAGAAAAGTGTCCAGCAACACGCAATATCGTTCAGAGTTAACGGTCACTGTAACATTGACTTCTTCAAAAAAGTACGGACCCAAAATGCCAAATTCTGCTATCGCACACCATACAGTTACAAGAGGACTGTGCAAGGGGCGTTCGTGTAACTCAAGAGGATTGTTTTGGGACCAATAGCGGAAATTTTGCTTATTCACGCTTCCACACAAATGAAAATGGGCCTCTTCACTGAAAATCACAATAGCAGCACGGGGAACCTGTTGTTGAATTTCCCCACACAAATCATTATTCAAACAACATAAAACAAAATGGCCTCATGTGTACATTTGATAAATAAAAATACATTTTTGTTCATTTATTCTAATTTAGTTTTATTAAAGTTACAAATGTGTCAGATCATTTTGCCCCACCCTGTATTATTCCTTGGGCTAGATTTGTGTGTAGTCGTGTAGATTCTCTTT
The DNA here is from genome assembly GCA_963921405.1 of Cepaea hortensis. Taxonomy (NCBI): domain Eukaryota; kingdom Metazoa; phylum Mollusca; class Gastropoda; order Stylommatophora; family Helicidae; genus Cepaea; species Cepaea hortensis. The sequence goes on from OY992878.1 coordinate 125,357,013, forward strand.
GGTCATAGTCTATCCCTTGCAACAACTAAAGAATGATAAGTATCACAATCAGTACTGTGATAACTTCGAGTTAATGATGTTTGTTTCAAGTGTTGTCTCTGTGTGATGATGAACTCTAGCTGAAACCGATGTAATACATAGGTCGTTTCTGGTGCAATGCTTCAGCATCCTTTGCCCATTGTCATTCGTGTGTCCGATGTTGTATTTTCCAAGGCACACTGGCCATGAACTCGAGTCCTTGCCCACCGAGCACATACATATAGTCAGATTTTGCTAATGCTTTGATCACAGAGTCTAACCTCTCATATAAGGAATCCTTCACATCATCAGATGAAGTGAGTGACGGTGCATATGCAGTGATAATGGTAGTAAAACCCCAAGTGGTTACCAAGCGTCGGGATAATAATCTTGCATTTCTGCCTTCTGGAATTTCAATCATTGCCAGTAGCGAATTCTTCACTGCAAATTGGGGGCTGCCCAGCTTGAGGTGGACGGTAGCTGATCAGTGACACCTGTAGGTGTCTCCACCATCAGAGGCAACCCGTGGCGCCCCATGTCTACCCCAACTGACAAGAACTTATAACCTTTACTGCTACCTCTCGATTTGAATCCGAGACCGTTTAAGAGCATGGATGGAGTTATACTTCTTCATAGCACATAGCCTGGGCTGAAATATAGAGACCAAGTGTTGCCCATGCAACATGATCCCTCTTTCGGCCTGCCTAGTTCACTCCAGAGGAAAGGTAACACCAATATATCTGGAACACGACAAGCTGCAGAAGCTGCCGGATCAGCAAATCAGTGCTCTAACTGTCTGCCTGTCGGAGCTTCGATCCTAGAGCACCTGCTAAACAAGGCATAGAGCCTGGTCTGCCCTGCCATGATATTTTGTCTTTAGGTTGCATTTCCCCGCACAAGAATAAGACTTGTTCCCCCCCCCCCCCTCTTCCCCAGTTGCGCTCCTCAGCCCGAAGTCGTTGGCATAATGTGGGGTGTCGGGTTTGGTAAGCGCCGCCCAACATTCGGCGCTAACAGACAGCAGGTAATACCTTCTACTGGCATACGGTTACTCAGTCATATCTGTCTAAGATCTGACAGGTTTTATAAATGTCTACTTGTGTATTATAAGATTACAATACCTAAAAAATCCATACCTGCTCGAGCGAGGTTCCCACATTTCTAAATGACTTCAACTGAACATGTTTATAATAAAAAAAAAAAAAAATCCCAGTAGAGACCAAAACGCCAATGCTCATTTCAGTGTGAAATTTTCCGATTTGCTATTTACAGAAATGAACGGGGTAACATCGCCTGTGGGCAGGAAATAGAAAGAAAACGTAACACCACTTCCCGTTCTGGCACCTACATTTTCTCAATCGTTCCCTGTACATTAGACGTACACAAATATTTTAAAACCATTTCCTATTCTGCCTCACCCTTTAGATGCCGGCTATTACTCTTATTTCCTACATTTGAACAATTTCCATACTGCTGCTGATATAGTTTGTTTTCTCCATCAAGTAAATATCGCAGGCCGCCACGTTTTGTGCCAGCAACATTGTCTTGCTTGCCTCACTTATGTCTTGTTCTTTTTATGTTGTTACCGCCCCATTTGTTTATTTTTAAGCCCATCGGCATAGCAGTGTCTTTTTCGTGTAGACACTTTAGTGTTGTCACCGACAAAGATAAATGTTTTATTGACACGTTGAGTCTCTTCGATGATTAGATCATCATCATCATCATCATCATCATCATCATCATCATCATCATCATCATCATCATCATCATCATCATCATCATCATCATTACCAAGTGCGCTGGCAACTGGCGTAAGAGCTCGTGTCTCACCACAAGTCTCGGTACTTGCTGTCCTGGATGAAATCCACTGATGATATTCCTCTATGACACCGTCTCAATCCAACTAGAATTATTTTTCTGGGTCTGCCTATGCCTCTTTTCCAACTGGTATTTCTAGTCACCACAATGTATTCCAATGTCTCGATTCTCATTACATAACCAAGGAATACGGTCTGTCTTTTTTTTAAAGCTGTATATAATGTCCTATTAATTTAGCCTCTTCGAGAAATCGCTGTTAGTTACTCTGGCAGTCCAAGGGATTAGCAACATTCGTCTCAGGAACCACATCTACTTTGCTTCCAAGCTCTTTCCAATTTGTTGAGCCGCGTTCATCAGACGAATGCCAGGGCCGACATATACATATTTCCCCAACAGTCACATTATACGCAATAGTTGTGAAGAGACCGTAATGACAATGCAGTTATTTTAATTGACACTGATCTCCACATATATCTATTAAATTAGTTTATATTTTTAAAATAGAGCATCATGCAGCGAAATCACGTTCATTTAAGTAACCTGTTGGTTGTGACTGTAAAAACAAGACCAGACATAGTAATCTTATCCAAGCATTCTTCCATGACCCATACTGTTGAATTCACCAGCAACATCCATTTTCAAAAGGGAAAAGCTTGGAGTCAGCAGAGATGCGGTGTCTGGGACGAATGTTATAACTATATACGAACGAATGATATAACCATATGCGAGCGAATGTTATAACTATATTTGCGAGCGAATGTCATACCTATATACCAGCGAATGTTATAACTATATATGAGCGAATGTTATAACTATATGTGAGTGATCTTTATAACTATAAAACGAGCGAATGTTATAACTATAATCGAGCGAACTATATATGGACGAATGTTATAACTATGTACGGATGAATGTTATAACTATATGGAAGCCAACGTTATACCTATATAAGAGCGAATGTTATAACTTTATACAAATGCAATCACTATATACCTAATATGTCTGATGACCTGAAAAGGCGCTCTTTAGCTGTACAAACAGAAATGCCCGTGTTACTACCTAAACGCTTGGCGTGGTTGAAATGGAGAAAGAATGTTTATGAGCTCCTCCCAAACATGTTCATAAGATTTTCATGGCAACATTCTGCAACTTCCTGTCGGTTTCACAAATATATGCCATGTTGAATCATCTGCAGATATTGGTCTAAACTTGAATGCGGGATTCGCATTGCGAAGTGTTGTCTGTATAGCGGTCGTGTGGGCCTGCTGTTTACCATTCCCGCGAATGGATGTACAGCCTGCCAAACCTGCACTCGTCTCCTCCTAATTGTTTTTGACCATATCCTTGAAGCGTAGGCATCCGATCCGCTAAACCCCGAATCAAATAATATCCTCGAATTTCTTAGTGTGTAAAGGAATCATCACTTACTGGATCGATCAGAACAATTTATCTTTTGATATGCAGACGGACACCAAAACTTCAAGCCACACTATTTTACAGTATTGCTTGCCCAGTGCATTGCCTCCACAGTTATTGACTCCCCCTCCCCACCTCAGTTGTTGCCTCCCTAATGTTTTGCATTCCCTACTATATTGCCTCCCTAGTCATTGCCTTTCCCGTGTATTTCCTCCTCCGTATTTTACTTCCCCAGTGTATTGCCTCCGGAGTATACTGCGTTCCCAGTGTATTGCTTCCAGAGTGTATTGCTTCCCCAATTTACTGAATCTCCAGTGTATTGATTCCCTATGGTTTTGCCTCTCCGGCAAAATGCCTCCCCTGTCCATAGGTAGTCTTTCGACTTTCAGTTGGCTTACAGATTTATTCCAAACACCTAATGCTTTGGAATTAAGTCTGGGTGAACAAGGTTATTAGTCTTCCAATGTAAGAAATTGTGAGGAGGAAGTAAACTAGCCACCACATTTCATAATAAATTTACCAGTATACAGTCAGTCAGTTCTGCACACCCCTAAACCAGAGTATTTACAAACGTATTACCTGAAGAATTTATATAGAACTAGCTGACCCGGCCCGGCTTCGCCCAGCCCTTGGTGGGGAGCATCTCATTTAATTCATATAAGTAGTCATATAAGTTCCCGTTCCCGTTACCGACTGTCTGTCTGTCTGTCTGTCTGTCTGTCTGTCTGTCTGTCTGTCTGTCTGTCTGTCTGACCCGGCCCGGCATTGCCCAGCTCCTGGTGTGGAGCATCTCATTTAATTCATATAAGTAGTCATATAAGTTCCCGTTCCCGACTCTCTGTCTACATATATCTTATATATATATATATATAATAGACGGATAGGTAGACAGACAGACAGACAGACAGACAGACAGACAAACAGACAGACAGACAGACAGACATATATGTGTGGTTTCTGAATGATGTTATTTGTCAACGGATCAATGTACAACGTTAAGGAATGCAGAGGATGATCCAGACTTCAGTCCTTCACATGCTACCCTCATTCACGCTTTTAGCCTACAAATCAAACCTACACAATTGGGTGGACTGTTAGGCCACGGAGTGTGAACTCGCCTGTGTCCGTAGTGTCGATGTGTGTAGGTGTAAGCAACATGTCCCCAACGCCCTCGCATGCTCTAATGTCAAATCATTTGAGTATTACCTGTTAGAAAGTATCAGAAATGCTCTGAGTTCACCGAAGGCTGGAGCTCGAATGCCCACAAACTACCGTTAGGTAGTTATGCCACGTACTGTATGACGTGGCATTTGTTTATTCTCGGTGCTCCATTGTGCAGCGAAAAGGTGGGGAGAATCTCATTTAATTCATATTTTCTTGGCCCTTATAAAAGGCCAGATAAAAATTATTACATGTACAAATAAATTTACGGTAGATAACTTCTTCAATTAAGCACCAAAAGATGAGTCATATAAGTTCTCGTTCCCGTTACCGACTATCTGTCTGTCTGTCTGTCTGCTTGTCTGGCTGTCTGTCTGTCTGTCTGTCAAATAGACCCATCCCTCGTCTATCCCTCCCTCCCTCCCTGTCTATCTGTCTGCCTACCCGTCCCTCCGTCTCTCCCTCCGTCTCTCCATCCCTCCCTCCCTGTCTGTCTGTCTGTCTGTCTGTTTGTCTATCTATCTATCTCTGTCTGTCTGTCTGTCTGTCTAATAGACCCATCCCTCCGTCTATCCCTCCCTCCCTCCCTGTCTTTTTGTCTATCTATCTATCTATCTATCTATCTATCTATCTATCTATCTATCTATCTATCTATCTATCTATCTATCTATCTATCTATCTATCTATATATCTATCTATCTATCTATCTATCTATCTATCTATCTATCTATCTATCTGTCTGTCTGTCTGTCTGTCTGTCTGTCTGCCTGACCCGGCCCGGGTTCGCCCAGTCCCTGGTGTGGAGCATCTCATTTAATTCTGAGTAGGTAAGAATCCGCTCTGCCTTCAAAATGTTGACGTGAAGATTTTCTTCCTGCAGCTGCTTCTGTATTTGTTGATCAGTAAGCTCCATTTTTAGCCGCTTGACCACCCATCTGACTGTGTTTGAATCAGTGTTTCTGATTCTGGTGTCTTGGTCCTCCTTCCTCTCACAAGTTTTTGTGTTCGTCTGTGGGTAGTCGTCGCTCTTCTTATTGGTAGTTTCATTGACTGTAGGTTCAGATACTTTATTACAGCTTGCATGCAGACTCTCCAAAGGCAGGTTCGTCTTCTTGATAGTCTGGTCGGTTTTCTCACTATGCATCTTGGAAGCTGCTTGTTTCTTTGTGCTATTACGACGTGCCATTTTCCCCCCGTATCAGACTGCTTGAAATGTGTAAGGCGTCTTGGCTTGATAGCGCTGAGAAGTGCTGTCAAGCGAATCGTGTCGATATGATGGCGGAAAACACTAAAGTTGCGATGATATTGTTCAACATCTTTTAGATAACTTCTTAAGTATAGAAAGATGAGTTACAATGTTATGCATTATGCATTATTTTTATGTAAACTTTGAAAATGTCTAAAAGATTGTATCATTATTTATTATAACTCATACGTCGGTACATAACTATAGACAAAGAGTTTATAAATCATTGAAAACGATACAACAATATGACTATAAGTTATACAACAATGTTATTAAAAGTTATGCACCTTGAAATAACTTTTTCTAGAGTTAAGTCCCTTAGCTAATGTGTAGTCACGTCATTTTCTTCCCTTTCCCTAGCGTTTTGGTTCGGGGATTCTTTCATCATCATCATCATATATTTACGTACGTATTTTGGGAGGGGGAGGAGGGAGGAGGAGGAAGAAGGAAAAAAAAGAATGACAGTTGACAGCTCTGGAATGAAAGTAAGGCGTGTAGAAAATTTCATCTCAATCGGATGGGCCGTTAGCGAAAAAATAAAGGACATACATATTTACATACATACATATTTATATACATACACTTTGATTTATATATAGAGATACTATTGATTGATACAGCCTGCAGCAATGATTATGCCTGTTATATCATGTGTGTTATTGTTACAACTAACGAGGCATCAATACAATAGTCAGTGCATTTGTGTCTGTGCGTGTTTGTTGTGTATGATCGATAACATACTAATAATTATTTAATTGTGATTATTTTGAGTTCAAGATTGTTGTAGGCCTCTGTCGCTGATTAAAGTCAAAGCCTACCATTATTGTATTGATTGAGATAGTGCTCTTTTTTCCGTGGCAGTGGTCCGAATTCCACCCCCAAGTAGCAGACGGCTTCTTCTTTTCGTCTTCTTCTTCTTCTTTTCAAGCATTACGACTCTGGGGTCGATCTTAGCAGTACAGCTTGAGAGTCAATCCATGCGATCCAGACTGAGCTCGATCTAAGCAGTACGACCTTGGGCTTGATCAAAGAAGTACAACTCTGGGCTTGATCCAAGTTGTACGACTCTAGAGTGGATTCAGGCAGTACGACTCTAGAGTGGATCTAAGCAGTACGACTCTGAGGGTTGATTCAAGCAGTACGACTCTGGGTCGATCCAAGCAGTACGACTCTAGGGTCGATACAATCTGATAAAATAAATACCGAATCATTTTATGAATGTCTTGGTGTTGTCTGGAAAAGAAAAAAAACATGGAGGAAAGGAATTGGTCATCCAATCCCTCATTTTGTTGTGTCTAGAATATATTAGCACTGCACACTTCAAAGGTGATATCTATTATTATGTATTATATGACATTGACCACATCTCCCATCGTGTGCTAATGTGTGTATACAGTTACGAGGCTAGCACATACCCACTACTAGGCGTATGGGCAACTGCCTTTTACATTCAGCTACTCGTTCTATTTCTTAGGTTCCGCATAAGTATAGATTTTGGTGATCATATTTATATCGTGGAGACCTGGTTCGTTCACAGCACGAACTGTATGAAGTCTAATAGATTAGAAAACTATAGTTTACTGTCCCCTGATCATGGGGTGTGGATGGGACATTTAGAATTCTCTAATAATGTCGAAAACTTAGGAGGTCCAGTGTGCACGTTAAAAATCCCTTAGTAGTTGGAATACTACAATGCCACATAATCTTACGTAACTGCACACTACCATCATTTCATATCTGTCGGATGTTTTGGGAAAATATCAAAGATATAGAAGACAACTAGAGTTTATCTTTCCCAATGTGATCCTGGCCCGTTTTAATTTTACTAGCCTTTCCTGGCTCAATTGCTTGAGTCCACAAATAGAGTCCAGGAGAGCCAAGTGAGTCCTCAAGGTGAACAAAGGAAAGATTTCCTCGAACAATAATAATATTCTTGTGGAGGTTCCTTGCCCCTCCTCTCTCAGCTAAATAATTAATATCTGGGGGTATTTGTCATTCTGTTACAAAAAATAATAATCCATTCCAAAGGCATGATATATAAAATACATTAATGCCCCAAACATTCACTTTAATAAAAAAAAAAAAACAACCCACCTAAACCTCAATTCCCCAGTTGGTTAAATGATATATCTCTCAGCTGAGTTACATTAAGTATAAATACTTGTCGTTAACTCAAGTCTATCCACTCCAGAGTCTATGGAAACCATTTGTAAAAAAGGTTTTTGTTTTTGTTTTGTTTTTTGCATATCCTTTACAGGACGTCGCTGTCAACACCAGCATTTTCAGCTGTATGTTGATTTCTTTGCAAGATTACGCTTAGTAGTTTGCCATTAAAAAAGGTTTAGTGAAAGTAAATATATTGAGTTCTCAGAGTGAGTGTTGATCTGGTCCAGGTAGTATAATTAGTCTCTCAAATCACATGTCTAAGTAAAGGTCCCCTATTTTATCTATGGTGATAGAGGTTTACTTGTCCTAAACGCTAGCTGGTACTGTCTTTCAGAAGAATTCTTTTTCATCTCTCCAGCCAGGTGTCCCCATCAAGAGTCATATCTGGATATGGATGGATCTAACCACTACCTGAAATTCCAGTTTCAAAACATATATCTACTGATATCATCAACACATCTATATTATCATTAGAAATGGAAGACGGTAAAAACCCCAAAGAAAAAGAAAAAAAATAAACAAAGGGAATTTTGACCTCAGGGAAAATTAAACTAGGGGGGAAGAGGGTCTTATGGTCCCCCAACAGTTATCAACCTCATTGCTGGTTCCTCATCATCCAGTCCTCCACTACAGGGCGCTCAAGGTTTAAACTCCATGATAAGCAGTGTCATCTTCGCCCATGCCTGTCACCCATGGGCTCCAGGTTGAGTAATACCTTGATCGACTCGGAATTTGATAACAATGTTCACCATTTCCCTGTGTACACACTTATTTTTCCTATTTATCCTTCCATTTAAGAGAAAAGGCCTCACACATTAAGTGACTTAATGCCTCCGCTAAATGCAATGAATATTTACTTATAAACAATATAAGTACATTATGGCATCATCACCTGTATGACATTCAGGTGGGTTCCTCCCAATCAAATGCTTTGAAGAGGAGCATCCTCCCTCCTCTTCAACATGTAGGTAAATGCCTTTACCATACGCATCCATAAGATGCACATCATCATACATCAAACACAATTTCAGGGACCAAAACTACATAATTGTAACTTGAGTGATATGGAATACAGAGTGGCGTCATGTGTATAGCCACCTAAATTATCAATTAGTGCATGGGTACCACTACCATTTTCTCCTCTGATAAAATTGGCAGTGTGCATCAAATTACCTACGATCAGGTGATTGATTGATTATACTCATCCTCGGTATGCCACTTCTCCTCAGCCAATTGATAATACTCATCCTCGGTATGCCACTTCTCCTCAGACAATCAATAGTCATTCAACATAAATCATAACCCTACTTGCATGAATGATGAATAGGCATAATAACGTGACTCACAATCAATAAGCTAATAAATTCATATATTTAACACCGATGAAGTCACAATTGCATCACCACACGAATGCTTCCATAGAACGCATAGGATTTCATGATAACACATAGGGAACTATTTACATTTAATGTGCCTATGTACTGTTTCTAGGACGAATTACCTAATTCCTCCTACTTAGTGAATGCACATTTAAGATAGTTCCTTACTACCGAACTGTGGATTCTAATCTCCTAAATCTTAAGTTAATCACGAACTCCTAAATCACTACTTACTTAGCTTAACTGCTTAAGGAGTAAAATGCACAACCTAGGCATAATGCTTATGCTTACATAGAAGCTGCATAACTAGAAAAAGAAAACCCCTCACTATAGGTTAACCTAGTGCACAGATCATCTATGAACTACGACATCTGAATATAAAGATCAATCTCTCCTGAAATAAGGACTAACCACATTTTTACAGCACACCAACTTACCATTTTCTGGGAGAGGAGCTTAACTAATTTAATATTACAGTGTGCTTACCTTAAACATAGTTGAATATCTTCTTCAAGCATAATGTGGTCAGGTTTAAGGCTCCAGACTAGGTGTTTGCTCTCCTAGTTCGCTGGCTGCTTAATAGGCTGGCACTTCTCTTTCTTCCTCTATTGGAGTTGGCTAACTTCAGATGAATTGTTGAGTAGAGGACACCACGCCGTCATTTCCAGTGGACTTTCGCTTGTTGAGCGATTGCTGAAGTTTATTTCCCGATTTCCACACACTGCACTTCTGCCGGTCTTCACTCCATTTTTAAAGACTCTCAGTTGTTGTTTTTCCTACCCTTCCTCGATTGGGCTCTGACGTCATTCCAGGTCGTGACCAATGGCTGAGCTCAATTTCGGCTATATTTAGAACATTGTCGTCCCCTTTTTGAATCAGCGCTATTTTTTCAAATTAAGATGATGCAAATTTCATCTTTCTTCTTAAACTATAGGCTCTAATTTCATCATTTTTAAATTTAAATTTAATTCTAATGGTGGTGGTTGTTGGCGCTATTACTAATTGGAGGGTAGTGCTGGGAAATTCGAACAGCGATGTGGCGGCTTGCGTGATGTATACTACAATATCACTACCTGATATATGTGAATGTCTAGTGTCTCGAAAGTACAAGCTCACCTATTATCATCATCATAATATCAAACCAGAAAATTATGCGCTAACTGTAAAGAAATTATTTAATAATAATAATAATAATAATAATAATAATAATAATAATAATAACAACCAAAACACGAATATTGATTAATGCGTGGTTTGTGTATACAAGCATTTGGTTCCTCACGTATGCTAGGAAGTCTGTGCACTGTGCCTGAGACTCTATGTGGGTGGTCTATGGTACGATACCAGAGCATTTATGGAGATATCAATGTGCAACAAAATAGTTTCTTGACCAAACATCACACTAAAATAAAATTCAATCCAAGCGTCTGTCTGTCTGTCTGTCTGTCTGTCTGTCTGTCTGTCTGTCTGTCTGTCTGTCTGTCTGTCTGTTTGTCAGTCTGTCTGTCTGTCTGTCTGTCTGTCTGTCTGTCTGTCTGTCTGTCTGTCTGTCTGACTGTGTCTGCCTTTGTTTATCTATGTGCCTCTCGATCACTCTCTGTCTCTGTCTTTGTCTCTCTTTCTGTCTTTGACTAACTCTCTGTCTTTGTCTCTCTCTTTCTTTCTGTGTCCTTGTCTCTATCTGTCTTTGTTCCTCTTTCTGTTTCTCTCTCTCTCTCTCTCTCTCTCTCTCTCTCTCTCTCTCTCTCTCTCTATATATATATATATATATATATATATATATATATATATATATATATATATATATATATATATATAGGCGCGCACACTGCTATGTTTACTTGTTCTACTTTTCCTTAAAAACTATTTTCATCTGTGTTGTTTGTTAATCATGTTATGCTATACGTATGCTATTATTTCTAATCTTCTCAACATTCAATATTTCAAATAATTACAAAATAATTACAGCTACACCGTCTGAAATTGTATGTATCGTGTTTCAAACATTATTGCGTGTTTCTCAGTTACTGTCATGCCTTGTTTCAGTGCGGTATTTTCTTTGATATCAAGTTTATGTGCACATTTGTTCATCAGCAGACATATTCATCCTATATACGAGGAGTCGGCTTTCTTGTAGTATTGTTCGGAGCAGCACAGACATTCAGATTAGAACATTTAATAGTCGTTGTTTCAAACGGCATAATTAAAATTACAACCTTTTTTCTGAACATTAATACAATTAAGAGAAACTCCACTGATAAAACGATATTTCAACCAACAATTACAATTTGCAATAAAGAACTTGAAAATTGCACATGCTGTCGTTACTTTCTCTTAACAATCAGGGCCGAAGCAACGGAGTGCGCGCCTTGTGCTCGATACCTTTGACAACAACTAGCGGGGAGAAAATGGGGTGGAAGAGAAGAGGTAGAGGAGAAGGGGGAAGGAAAAGGATGAAGAGGGCTGGAGCCAGAATTGATGTCCTAATGTTACAAGAACTGAAGACAAACTCTTTTAAGTGCCCTGGCTATACATGTTATATAAACTCAACCGTGCAGGGAAAACATGGGCAGGCTCTTGTGGTCAAGGATGGATTACAGCATTCGATACTGGATATGAGTGGGTGGGGTCAGGAAAAGAAGTGCATGGGATGCAGATTACAATCGGTAGATACAGCTGGAACCTAATAAATATATATGTAAGTTGGGACTCTTGCGTAAGCAAAGAGAGTTGGGACTGGTTGAAAGGTTCAGCGGATACCCCTGGTACCAGGTATAGGGTGTATTTTTAATGACTGTGCAGTGTTTGAAAATATTGCCGTTTTGTATTCACCCTCAGTAAAATTCATGCAACATAATAGGTAAATACAAAACTTGGACGGGCAATATTTTCAAACACTGCACAGTCACTAAAAATACACCCTGTATCTGATATGTGGTGACTTGAATGCACGCGTCAAAGAATGGGACAGGTCGGGAGAGAACAGGCAGGATACTGCTCTTGCTGAGGCCCTGCTTGAGTCGGATGTGGTCTATCTAAAAGTTGGGACACCAACTAGGCTCGCAATGAGACCGGGGGACCCTGACACGGCCTTCGACCGGGCACTTATATCACAAGAGGCGGCATCAGACATAACATGGAGTGTCCTTGAGGACCATGGAAGCGACCACCTACCCTGCTCTGTTCTGATACCTAAGTCCAGTACAGTCAGTGCTATAAGAGCCCGCAGAGCATTCAGTTATGATTGTAACCATCTTCGTTATTGGGGCGCCTTCTGTTACAGAGACATTCTAAGCCAACAAAAAGACTCTTCACCCAACCACCCCGGTGGACACCAGAGGTGAAGACATCATTGAAGGAAAAGAGAGTGGCCATAAGGAAATTGGTAAAGGGCGCAAAAAATTCACTTGCCACATAATCGGTGGAAGTGGAAAGGTAGAAAAAAAAATAAAGGTGCAGGAGTTGAAACTCCAGGCAGCAAAGGCAAAAAGGATGAAGTGGGAACAGTTTATAAATGAAGTCGGCGGGGATGTGATATTGGGTAAATTCTGAAAGCTGCACCGGCAGATGAATAGACAGGCGATGCCTGGTACGATGCTAATTTAAAAAAAAAAGAGAATGAAACTCTATTGATGATGATGATGATGATGATGATGATGATGATGATGATGATGATGATGATGATGATGACCATACACGATAAATACCGAGGCAGATACCCTGTGAATGTACCGTAAAGACATTTTCTTGGAATACCGATGTACACTGAGCAAATTACATTTATTGGGGGTGATTGATTTACTGTCCCAAATTATAGCTTTAGCATATCGGAGAAGCAGACTGCTCTTGCCTGGAATGTGATCATTCGGCTATTTCATTCTACAGACGAAGTAGATTGACATATGCCTGGGTTCACTGACATTAAGGAGAATGACCGGGCTAGTATATAAACTAGTGACCGGGCATGAGAAAGAATAGACGAAAGTTGGAGACAGTGAGGTGAGTGACCTGGCTACGAGAAAAACAACCAACCCTGAGAAATAATGGTGAGGGTGGGTACAGACCCCCCAGGGTGGATGGGGTGAGATACAGTTTAGTTTGGTGTGAAGTCAGGAGACTTGAGGAGGGCAGTTGAATCTGGGACCGGCTGAGGGTTGGGTCGCTTTTGACAGTTGAGTGTCAGGACCAGAGAAGTAGAGGTCCGTGGTCTGCAAATGAATGATAGGGGAGTTAGTGATAGAATGTGGGTTTTCAGTGATGGGAATTCTGAGACTAAGGATTAAAGACTGAGCCCGGTTATCAGCAGACATAGAGTGAATGGAGGCCAAAACCCAGAGTGGGTTGAAGAGTTAGTGTAGGCCTAAACCCAGTGTGTGGGTTGTATTGTGTGAGGTCCAGCAGTGGATAGGAGCTGGATAACTGTCTTGTGAATTTGAGATTAAGCAGGCCTTGAGAAGGCAGTGATGTGTGCGTGTTAAGTTGTGAGGAGGATATATATATTCTATGGATTATATTGTTTCTGGATATAGAATTATGTTCCGTTTGTCCGTGTTCTTTCTGTATTAAAGGATTATGTGCGCCAAATCAATCTCGTTCACTGACTGATGGATGTGTACTACTGGGGTGAGTTGCATTGTGAGACAGATGGCTAGCTCTACTTACACTCCTTATTGACATACAAGGAACATTGAAACCTAGACAACGACCAATTCACTCAGTTATTATATAGAACATTGTGACATAGATCTTGTTACTAGTTCGTTGATTATGGAAGAGCCAGATACCCTGTATCTAATACACGCACGGTATTTAGTCGCACCAGAGAGAGAGAGAGAGAGAGAGAGAGAGAGAGAGAGAGAGAGAGAGAGAGAGAGAGAGAGAGAGAGAGAGTACCCTGGGAGCGCCTGGTATTAATTTTGTTTGTATATACCAATATCAATGTCTTAGTGGACGGAAGCAGAATGACATGGAAGAAACAGGAATGGTTAAGTAAATTACATAAATAACCGGGGGACCACGGGGATTCGGGGATCTCCGTGGTGAAGTAGTCAAGCCGTTTGACCCGGTCTCCGAGGGTTGTAGGTTCGATTCCGGGCAGCGTCCTTCGGTTCACGAGTGAAAATTATCGGAGTCTCCTGTGGGTCGTCGCTAGAGCTACGGAGTTCGTGCTTTGTGCGACGCTGCAGAAAGAGACCGAGCCATATGGAATAAACACCCGGTGCAATGAAGTCGACCCTGTCGACTTTTAAGAGACGTTTTTTTTAAGCGACTGAAATAACCGTTTAGGAATGAGGCAGAACATCATCAGCACTAGCAGATCCTTTGCAGATCGTCGCTGTCATCACGGCCGGCCGAACAGATTTCTTACCTTTACCAGTTCCCCGCCTCATGCATTTTCGTGCCCAGTGTGTCAATGACTTCGTGCTAGTCGACACCTGCTATTCTCCTGAGAACCATGTCCCCCATCACTGCTCTTTCCAAGCCACTGTGAAGTTACTATAACCAACTAATTCAGTTTCCGATAGCTAATGCTGTCCGATAGCTAATGCTGTCCTAAATAGCCACCTTTCTTCAATTTTTAGCTCTTGTTGGATGTCAATATTTTTCTCATTCTTGTTTCACGTTATTTTAAGAATGTTAATGTAAGTTTGAAGTTCAATAGCCCTGATATTTTTCTTTAGTGGTTGTGAAATGTCCAGCGACGCGATTCATATTGGCATTTTGCCACAGGAAAGATGCACGTTCTCCAAAACGTTACTAATTATGGGTGTTCGCTGAAACATGTTGCTGAAAGGTTAAATTGTTCCCTTTAAGTTCAAGGGTTAGCTGGTTGGCTTCCAACATACGACTGGAAATTTGTAGAAGAATCATTTGCTTATAATGATGTCACACGTCGTTTAAACTCTTGGAAAGTGAGATCGGATGCTTAGTTTTTCTCAATAAGAGCAAAGACAGATTATCCTCTGTACCATTTGAACATGTTTAAAAAAAATCTATGGCATTTAGAAATCACAAGGGGTATGCCGAATTTGGACGCAATGATTTCTGAGTTAGAGAGATGCACATTTAGTCTTGACGTATTCCACTAGAAGAGAGCAGTAGCTAGAACAATGACGCCCCGTCCCGGTTATCTTGTGTTAGAATCGATAGTGTGACGCATATTCAAATTGACCTGGGCTGCCATGTCGATCCAGCCAAAATAGTTACCAGAAATATCCTGGGAAGTAAAGGCGACCGACGTGGCATTGGCCACGTCATGCATCGAATTTCAATTGGTCTATGCAGTGTTATGTTGCGTCGAATGACGTTGCTGTACATTGTGCATTCTCATGCGTATGCAAACCTCCGACGCAACAGCCATCGAAAGTATCTCTACTCACTGTTACCCGAGCAGTTGGGTATATGTCCTCTCTTTGCCTCGAAGCCGATGTTAGCGTACGTGACCAGGCTTCGCTCCCAATTCCTGTAGAGAGGCTAGAGTCAGATAGCGTTAGCATCCGCTAGCCGAGTCTGTAATGCATGCATTATATTAGCCATGTCTATGCTTCCATTCTTCTTCCCTTTTGCATTGTTGCATTATTTATTGGCTGGACTGCTTTTACCGCTGCATGTCCCGATGCGTACATTCCTGTGAGTTATATGAAGCTTGACTTCCGAATGTTGTCTATGCATTAGTAGCGGAGGCTGTCGGTTGTGATTGTCTGTTTCCTCGCACATGATGGAGTCTAATATGATTACCACGTGTGTGTGTTTGCCCGTTCTGGTGCTCATGAGAGTATTCTTGCAGTTATGATCTGCACAGTTAGGCATGATGTAGTTGTCTTGAAGGCGACGCTGTCATCTTTGATTGTTTCCCCTCACCTTTTGTGCTGTGAACGCCCACATTAACCTTGAACCTCGATCCATATGTGTAGATAATGATGTCTCCTGGAAGTGAATGCTGTTCGACCAGTTTTCTTATACGTGTATCTATCGATTCGCGCAAGGAACCACTGCAGTATCTCCCTAATGTAATCACAGTGGAGTGTTTTTGCATTCTAGGTGTATATCAGTCCATTAGTCTCTGTGTTGAAAACCAACAAAGATACCTACCTGCTTCATTATCTCATTAGTCTCGGGCATCCAGGAGCCATCTTTTCTGGAATTCTATTTCTGTCGTTGATAGTAGAATGCATGGGGGGGGGGGGGGAAGAAAGAACAAAAAAAGGGGGGGGCGGAGGGTGTTTTCTGTCCTCTGATACTCTAATGTAGGACTTAACCTTAGCAACTGTGGTGTACCTGTTCGCCATCTCCGGAAGATCAAGGATGTGTAGCATGGCTGGGTATTATTTGTGGAGCAGTGTGTATTTCGCATTCTTTAGTTTTGCCTAATCTTCTGTCTAATATTTCTTGCTGACTATGGGACAGCTCAGACCTTAGTGTATGTCTGGTAGAGAAGAAAGAGCATACACAGTGCAATGTCTGCTTCAGTGCAGCCAAGCCTTTCCTGGTGCTGAGTTTGACTTAGTCCAGAAGACTTTTTTTCTCAAATTGTTGAGTCTATGCTTAATAATTTTCTGACTGGCTAGCAAGTATTTTTACAAAGTTGCTGAGAAGAACATTCATTGTAAACCAACGGTAAACTATTGACAGTAAACTGTCTGGATAACAAACCTGAGGTTGGGGTTGATCGCTTAGTCCTGCAAAGGACATGCAGTTTTTAAACTGCCCATACAGAATATCCTTTGGAAAATGGTCATCTGGCATGCTGTATGTATAGTCAAGCCACCGCATTCTGCGATGTCAATAGAGCTGTAACGTGGCTGTTTGACCAGTGTTTCTGAATAGTTCAGCATTTGGTACTAGGTTTTTCCAATAACTGTTAAATATAGAGCACACAGATCGCACGCATAGGGTATTAATTGTTTTCTCTGTTTGGTACAGGATACTAGGCAGCTAAAAAACGTATCGCTAGAAACAAAAAGCTATCTATTCACATCACAACTAACAAACGATTAACGAGAGCCACCAAAGGAAAACACCAATGTTATTTTCGTGTGTGAAACGAGAAGAAACCAGAAAGAAAGGTAATCATAATTAGCTTTATTTATTGCTGCATGAATGGACTCCGATGAATATTTCCCATTATTAATTCTTGTCAATTCTCCCTGGAGCAAAGGTCCATCAACGCGTACGGTTATTTTTCAGTAAGTCTGTGCCAAAAGTGAAATGTTTAGTTTACCGTGAGCTACCTAAACGAACAAGTTATATTTTGTCTATTTGTAGACTGTCAGCAAAACTTAGTATCTCCGTTAGTTTTGGGGAGTATTTGTCAAAACATAGTTAGTAAACCTCAATACACTTCGAATTGCACAGATGAGGCCATTTCATTTTAATACTAAAAATGAAACTATTTTTTTTCCAAAACAGTGTGTTTTAAGTTTTATTTTCTCTACGATTAGAAAGCTGCAAATGCTCCTATACTTTTCCATGCACCCTTGAATAATTAGTTGTGAAGGATTCGAACTTTAAAATTTAAAAACAACACTAAATATTATGGACCACTTCTGGTGATCTATGGTAACTGGTTACATTAGATATCATCATTATCAGCTTCATCACCATAATCATTAAGTGTCTTACCGGTCGGCGTGGGCGATCATGTTTAACCTCAAATTGCAGTATCCGACGGCATTGATTACTTCATGTGTTCACTCCCTTCCTTGCCATGATATAACACTGTCAAGAATTTTCTCTCCCTCTCTTCCTCTATCTCTTTTTTCAAAAATCTGTCTGGTTGTCACAACATGTTCCTGTGTTTGTCTTCTCATAATGTGGCCAAAACATTGTCACTGCCTCTTTCTAATGATTGTGATAAGTTATCTTTGCGACTCAGCTTCCCTCAAAATGTTCAGATTGCTCATTTTGTCTGTCCAATGAATTTTGAGCATTCTTCTATAAAAACCACACCTCCAAAGCTTCTAGGCTTCATTAGCAACATTAAAATATCCCTATCTTTACTTTGCATCTCAACTTATTTGTTACACTTAACGTTAATGAACAAACTGGGAAGAACTTGAATGCATTGAAGATGTGGTTCCTAAGTCGAATGTTGTGAGTACACTGGACTGCCAGAGCAAACCGACAAACATTGTCTTCTATATGCTAATGACAGTAGAACCTTATATACGGCTACAGGAAAGAGACAAATAGTGTTTTTGGGTCATATAATAAGAAGAATCTCATCTCATCTCATCATGTTCCTCTTGTACCTTGCGGTGTCGAGGTGAAGTATAAACTTCGTGAGAGTGCCCGATTATGGGCTTCATATATCGATATTCCCATGGACTCTGCTATTCCCTCCGTCCAACGTTTACGTGGTCGGCCTCTTCCTCTGTTTCCATCTGGTCTGTACATCATTGCTTGTTGTGGTATGCTGTTGACTGGTAACCTACTTGCATGGCCAAACCATTTGACTTGCTGCTTTCTAATAAAATCTAGTGCTGCTTTAACCCCCACTTTAGTCCTGATTTCTTCATTTCTGATCTTATCTCTTCTTGATACGTTGAGTATTCTTCTCAGGAACCTCATTTCTGTTGTTGTGATTTTTCTTTTCTCTTTTTCTGTCATTGTCCAGGTTTGGCATTGGTAGCATAGAGTTGGTAGGAAGATTGTGTTGTAAAGTGCTTTCTTAGTAGTTACTGATACATGTTTCTTCTTTAGTATTGGTGCCATTTGTCCAATGAGTTGATTTGCCTTATTGCACCTATTTTCGATCTCGTCTTCTGATCTGCCATTTGATGATATTATACTTCCCAGGTACTTGAAACTCTTCACTTGTTTCAAGGGATGTTCGTTTAGGTGAATTGTTGTTGTTTGTTCTTCTTTAGTTATAGTCATTACCTCTGTTTTGCTTGTGCTAATTTTCATGTTATGTTCCCTACACATTTCGTTTAGACTATTCATGTGGTCTTGTAATTCAGCTTCTGATTTTGCTACTAGTGCTTGGTCGTCCGCAAACAGGAGTTCTCTAATGGTTAGATTTGCAGATGGTTCTTCTTCTGTGTTCTCGTCATGTGGTATTCTTGCTATCTCTGCTTGGCTGGTTTCTTTACATATGTTGTCTATATATGTTATGAACAAGAGAGGGGACAGGACACAACCTTGTCGTACTCCAGATATTATGGTGAAGGGTTCTGAGTGTCCTCCAGTTGCTCTCACAATGCATTCACTGTTGTTGTATAAACTTCTACATAGGTTTGTTATATGTGTACTCACTCCATATTGTTTAAGGATTTG
The DNA here is from genome assembly GCA_963921405.1 of Cepaea hortensis. Lineage (NCBI taxonomy): Eukaryota > Metazoa > Mollusca > Gastropoda > Stylommatophora > Helicidae > Cepaea > Cepaea hortensis. The sequence goes on from OY992878.1 coordinate 125,376,495, forward strand.
CCACAACTTGTTTCTACTCTATCGAATGCCTTTTCTTGGTCGACAAAGGCTAAGTAGATTGTTTCATTGAATTCGATTGATTTTTCTATGAGCTGTCTAAGAGCAAAAATTGCATCTGTGCATCCTTTGTTTTTTCCTAAATCCAAGTTGTGTTTCGCTTAGCTGGGTTTCTGAAGAATTTCGTAATCTTCTTTCAAGAATTTTGCAAAATATTTTCCCAGTATTACTCAACAGTGAAATGCCTCTGTATTGTGTACAGTCTCTTTTGCTGCCTTTGTTTTTTCCAAATTGGGATAATTATGGCATTTCCCCAATCTCGTGGTGTCTGTTGTTCTACCCAAACATGATTGAATAGTCTATGTAGCCAAGTTGTTCCTACTTTTCTTGCTGCTTTAATTAGTTCATTTGGTATTTCATCCTGTACTGGGGATTTATTCAATGAGGCTTATCTGATGGCTTCTATAATTTCTTCTTTTAGTATGTCTGGTTCTAGTTCTTCGGTGACATCTGTATAGGTCTCTTGAATTCCTGTGACATCTGATGGGATGTTGAGAAGTTGTTCGAAATACTGCTTCCATCTTATTAGGATTTGTTTTTGTTCACTTATTTGTTTTCCATTTTCGCTGTTAATTATTTCAGTTGGATCAAAGGGTTCTCCTCTGGCTCGCATTGCACCTATCTTTTTGTAGAAGTTTCTAGTTGCCTCCTTGTAGTTTTTATTTAGGGTTTCTCCATAATCTTCCCAGTCTTTTTGTTTTTCCCTCTTTACTATTCTATTCACATGTCTTCTCGCTATTTTATATTTTATGCGATCACATTCCTGTTTGCTCTTCAACCACTTTTTATATTTTTCCTTTTTGTCTTTTACCGCTTTCTTTACTTCTGCGTTCCACCAACTTGTTATTTTCTTTATCCGTATTTTGCGTTTTTTCGTGGTTTCACATGTTATTTTTGCAGTATTTGAAATGCTTGATTTGAACATCTCCCATTCTTCTTCCACTGTTTTTCTCTCTGTAGGTAATTTTTCAAAGAGTTCAGTTAGTTCTTTCTCATAATTTTCCCTTACTGCCTCGTCTTTAAGGTTTTTTAAGTTTACTGATTCGCATGGCATGTATGTTCCTGCTCTTTGTTTTCTTCTTCTGATTGTTCTTATTGTGGCAACGACTGCTTTATGATCTGTTTTTATACTGAAATTGGGCACTGCCCTTGCATCTAATATATTTCTCGTTCTGTTATTTCTTGTTAATATAAAATCAATTTGGCTTTTAGTATCTAGATCGTTCCATTTATACCATGTGTATACTTGTGAATCTTTATGTTTATAGAATGTGTTTGTTATATAGAGGTCGTGTTGGCTGCAAAGCTCTAATGGTCTACTTCCGTTATCATTCCTTTCATTTTTCTGATCTCCAAATGCTCCCAGATGAGAGATAAGAATACCACTGAAACAAAAAGATCTTGACAATAGAGAAGATAGGTGAGAGAAGGGTCAGACCCAGAGAATTGGTGCTGGGTGGACTGAGACGGTGGCATGGAGGAATATCATCAACAGAGTGCATCCCAAACACCAAGGAGTGAGATCTGGCGAAAGACATAGAAGCGTACTTCAGCTGGCATGGCACATGATGATTATTATAATACTTATCTGTCGACAAGTGTGTCCTGACCGACACAAAGGTACACACTGTCACAATGAAAGCTTTGTGATTCCAGCAGCAGAGTTGCTTTCTCTCTGAATGAAGATAACTTTATATATCTCGACTGGTCGTTAACATCACACACTCTAGCATCCTGACACGGCTTGATCACGTAAAACGAATTCATATAACCTTGTATATGCCAACCGGTCATTAACATCACTGTTAGAGTCGTTTAAGCGACTCTAACAGCCTAACAAGGCTTTGCCACGTATAACACGAATGAATATAATTTTGTATATGTCAACTTGTTGTTAACACCACACATTTTAATCGCCCCATACGGCTTGGTCACATACAACGAATGCATATATCTTTGTATCTGCCAATTGGTCGTTACCATCACACACTCTATCAGCCTGATTATCTTGCCAAATATCACGAATTGATCCTGACAGAGTGTGTTTGCTTGCTAAGACAGCGGTCCAGATTCAATCTCCGAACCATGAAGTATTACCATTTCTAATTAGTACGAATCTGGAGTCTCCCCAGCCTCATACAAAGGGTTTAAGTTAATTTAAGAATGTACCGGCAAATGCCTGGAATTGATAGTCGGCGATGAATGACACTGGGAGACACACCTTATTATGCCATTGGCTAGAATTATAAAGCATAACAAATCACACCCATAGTCAAAAATTGCATGAGTCTATCTTTCCCCTTTCCCCTTTCTTATAGAGCGGCTCTGAGGCGAATGGTTTACGGACACAATTCGTAATCCCGCATACCGCGTTTGAAATACAGCAGCGGCGATTTGCCAGCAAACCGCTTTGTGTTGCTTTTTATACAATGGCATGTTTGCCGGTATTTAAGAAAGCAATGGCAAACTACTGAACTACCTGTCAAGAAATCACAAACAGCCAAAACTTCTGGGGTTAACTGCAACGTCCAGTAAAGGATATGTGTCAGGATCTTATAATTGGCTCGTAAGCTAACACGTGTGAGACAGTACAAGTATAACGTGATTCGACATAAGACACAGCAACACAAGTTCTATGGATTTATTGCCACATTAAATACAGAACGATAATTACAACGATCTACAATATATAACTCACGACGCTCACAACCACAATACAGCTCATAGGTCTGACGCTCAAGATATCAGTCGTTCGGCTTTCAATCACGGAGATTCACACAAACGCCTTGCTCTCATCGCACATGTCCGTCCGGTCTCCGGTCCCAGCTCGGTCTGAGGTTAGCACGCCAACTGCCCACTGCCTCTAGTGGTGTCACGTGTCCTGCGTGCGTCTGTCGTCAGCCTGACCGCTGGTCGCGTGTCAGGTAACAATCTTGTCAGCCGACAATTCTTGTCCGCCGGGTGTCGCAACGATGTTGCTGCACAGCTATACCCTGTTAGGCTTTGACATTCTCCCCGGGTACCTCAATGAAAGATGTCATCTTTCATTCATGACGTATGTATATACTGGGGTAGTGTTAACTTCATGTCAGAGACTACTCTTTCCCAGTGTTATGCATGAAAATACATATATGGCATGGAAATATATACAAAAAATGTAAGTTGCATTGAAATGACAAATGAAGTACAACTTTTAACACAACTCAGGTTTCATCCCCCTGATGGCTGGTTACCTCCATTGCAATAATACCCAGTCAGATCAGTAGTACCAGCTTCACGCATCTACCTCGCAGCAATTTGAAAAAAACGTAATAATATGGTTGTTTTGCAACAGCCATCTAGCCAGACTGAAATACGGCTTTATATGAGTCGTATTAAACACTCAAACTCTGACCTCATTTGGCCAGGAGCTCTTATGTTGGTTTGCAATGTTGGCAGCTCTCTGTCATGCTTGGTGGACGCCTACCCGGTGTGTTAGCCATTTGAGCAACAAAATGTCTATTTATACAATACACATTAATGAATATGTTTCAAATTATGGCCCTTGGTGTAATTCATAAATGCAAGGGAAGTAATTTTGACAATCAAGAAATTCAATAAATTAAAATAATTATTTAATTTCTTAGCGTCATTGCTTGACGTTTCTTCATATTAACGAGAAAAAGTCGGTAATATGAATACATTAATCAAGATATGATTCTAAGATTCCACTAATCAAAGTAAATAAGTACCCAATTGGTGTATTATATTTTATAGATTCAAAAGGATTTTACAATCGTCATAAGTTTTTGAATATTTGTATATCGTCTGCTAATTTTGCTATACTTTTTAAATTACACAGGAAGTACACACGAAACGCAAAATTTAGTTGCTGTTACACGGTTTGAACACAAATGCTCCCGTTTTCTTTTGTAACGGATAGTTAAATGTTCTCAAAGTTCGTGTTTGATGTTCTAGTATCACAACTATCGGATTATGATGGAATGTTCTTATTTCCGATGTGTTCACAACTTCTGGATAAAGATTGAATGTTCTTATTTCCGATGTTCAACTGTCGAACATTTTGGATTAAATTCGATGCAGAGGTGGTGTAGAAGTCACTGTTCAGTCCACATTTGCACACGTCGTTAAAATATCACGGTGAAGAAAGTCACTCACAGCTGTCACTGTTAAATGGTAAAGTTCGCTTCTGGTAAGTGGTTAAGCGTCTGTGACACTGTTCTTGGTGTATATTTACAATTAATAATGTTCTCTTTCTAACACACACTACACAATTATACTACACTCATTACATGGCTTGATTAAAATAAGTATATTATACATGTCGGTTTTTTTAACCGTATCACAATTACAATTATAGACCTTACACAGTAGGTGAATAGAAACAACATTCACTCATTGGTGGCTGTGTTGTTCTGAGTGTATTAGTACACTCTGCACTCAGACATTGCTTACTGGGTCGGTAGGACAACGGGACAAAAGGTCGGCAATTGTATTGATTCTGCCTGAAATATGACGAACCTCGAAACTGTAATTTTGAAGCTTCAAGGACCAACGAGCAATCATATTGTTGGATGGTACTCCGGCATTTATATACCGTAATGGACTGTTGTCAGTTTCGATGATAAAGTGACGTCCTAGAAGGTATCTGGATAGTTTCGTCACACTTTCTACTAAGGCAAGTGCCTCTAATTGCGGAATGGACCATGACCGTTCTCGAGGCCTTAGTTTTCTTGATATGAAACAAATGGGATGCAGGATGTTGTTGTATTCCTGCAACAGGACTGCCCCAATCGCAACGGAGCTAGCATCTGTTCTCAATCTGAAAGGTAAACGAATGTTGGGCAATTTAAGGATGAGATTATTCGAATTCTTATCAGAAAAGTATGTCAAAACTTTATGAAATGCATTTCGTAGGCATTCATCGTGTACAACTTTTTCAGGCTTATCCTTGGTTAGTAAGTTAGAAAAAAACCTCGGTCAGTTCTGAAAAATCAGGAATGAATTGCCTGTAATAATTGATCAGTCCCAACAAACTCCGGACTTGTTTCTTATTAGTCGGGAGTGACAGTTTTAGAATTTTGGAGACAATTTTGTCGTCTGTCATGACAAAGCCATTGGATATTCTGTACCCCAAAAATGATATCTCTTGGTAAGCCATGCTCACTTTTGAAGGCTTCACTGTCAGTCCATGCTGTCTGATACGTTCTAGTGTCTGTTCTAGTGTCTTTATATGTTCCGTCATTGTCTCTGTATGGACACAGATGTCGTCAATATAGCAAATGATATTAGGAATGTCAGATAGGAGGAGTCGTGTCATGCGTACGAATGTGGCTGGGGCATTGACTAGCCCAAATGGAAGTTTGCACCATTCGTACAGTCCCCAAGGTGTGGCAAAAGCTGTTAGATGTCTGCTGTCTTCATGTACAGCTATTTGCCAGTAACCTTTAGACATGTCAAGCGTCGTAAAGAACTTAGCGTCAGTCAGTTCTGTCAGAAGATCGTCAGTGTTTGCCATTGGTTCAAGATCTAAAACAGTTATTTTGTTCAGTTTTCTGTAGTCGATGCAAAGTCGTATTGTCTTGTCCTTTTTGCGTACAATGACCATGGGTGAAGAGAAGTCTGATAAGGATCGTCTGATGATGTTGTTTTTTTCTAAGTTGATGATCTCTTGATGTAACTGTTCTTTGTAATGTAATGGTATTGTGTATGGTCTGCATCTTATTGGTGTGTTTGATGTGAGTGTGATGTGATGCTGTACTAATTCTGTTTGTCCTGGGTTGTCTGAAAAGATGGTGTTGTACTGTTGTATCAACTGTTTGCAACTGTTTGTCTCTGCTTGACTTAGGTTTGGATTGATCTTGATCTCCTTCAAGCAGTTTGTCGTGTCTAATGTAGGTGTTGGAATCTCGTCGCTAGAATCGTCATCTTCGTGATCTATTATCACGGTGCAAGCTGTCGTATCGTCTTGTTTGTTGTCTCTGTTGTGGTATGGTCTTAGCATATTTATGTGAAATATTTTGTGTTTGTCTTTTATTAGGATTTCGTAGTCTACAGGTGAGATTTGTCTTGTCACTTTAAAAGGTCCCTGCCAAGAATCAGTCAGTAGCTGTCTGTCACTTGGTAGTAGTAGTAGAACGTCCTGTCCAGGTGTCAATGTTATAGTCCGGTTACCTTTGTCTGCGTACTGTCTGTAAGTAGCACCAGATAGTTTAAGTGCATTTTTGGCAATTTCACATGATTTAATAATCCTTTCACGCAATGATGTTACATACACAAATGATGATATGGGTTTCAGTATTGGAGTAGAATCAGTTAACATTTGGTGATAAATTGTTAATGGGCCTCGTGGTTTGGCACCATAGATTAGTTCAAAAGGAGAGAAACCGGTACTTGAATGTGGTACCTCGCGATAAGCAAAAAGGACAGCTGGTAAGTATACATCCCAGTTGTTGGGGTGATCTTGAGTTACTTTGGCAAGCATGTGCTTCAGATCCCCATTAAGCTTTTCTATAATCCCTCTAGAGTGAGGATGATAGGGGCTATTGAAAACTTGCTTCACTCCTAACATTTTAGTGAAAGCTTGGGTGGATGCGGCAATAAACTGAGTGCCTCTATCAGACTGGATAGTATCTGGAAACCCAATTCGGGAGAAAATATGGAAGAACACTTCCATGATGTCGTTGGCAGTAATGTTCTTTAGCGGAATCGCTTCTGGCCAGCGACTACATTGATCAATAAAAGTTAGAATATATTTATTCCCTCTAGTAGTTGTATGACTAAGAGGGCCCACAATGTCAACTGATAATTTTTCAAAAGGTCGACTGGCTAAGTCAGTGACTTGTAACTTTGCCTGTGGGTGTTTACCTTTTTTTACTAGTTTCTGGCATGTATCACAATTTCTGCAATATGTTCTTATGTCATTGCAAAATTTTGGCCAATGAAACTGTGTCAAAAGTCTTGACCTGGTTTTAACATATGCCATATGACCTGCAAAAGGTATATCGTGAGCAAGATGTAAAGCTTGCTTGCGATAAGTAGTTGGCAAAACAGTTTGCTTCGTTGTAATATCACCTCTGGTGTAGTACCTGGTGAGTATATCATTGTGTAAAGCAAAATGCCATTTCGCATTTTTGGTTACTCTTGCCTTTTTGCCGATCAGGTCAAAGTACTTTGACAGTGAAGGATCAGCTTTTTGAGCTGTTATGAATGTTTCCTTCATAGAGTCACTAGGTGGTAATTCTGGGCTAAGCATTTGTATAGCCTCAGTTTGGTTACTTTCATCTTGCACTCTAGCAGTAGCTCTTGTTACTGCGTTCACACACTCAATGACATCAGATGATGATGGAATGATATCGTCAATGATGTGATGAGAACTTAGTGCTGCATTAGCTAACATACATTCAATAGGTGATATGACATTTTCTGTGGTGACAATTGGTGGTGATGTGTTATCATCAATACATAGTGATGTTATGTCATGATTATGAGGTTTGTCATTCACCTCAGGTAAATTTCCTATGATTATATCGCACACTGGGTTTGTAAGTGCCGCGACCTTTACTTTCCCGGTGAGGAATGGTGTTTCAATGTATGCCCATGCTAATGGATATTTTTCAATATTGCCTGAAAATGTTCTACATGTGATGTGCCTGCCTGTATAGTCTGTAGGCGTTATGAATGTTGTTTTCAGGCCAATAAGTGTACTTCCGGTGTCGCGAAGTACTGTAGCAAACTTGCCATTAACATACCCGTGATGGATGTCTAATCTGCCTTTTGAGTCTATTACCAAGTTAGCTTCCTCACTGGCAATAGGGATGGCGTGCCCGCATGTTAAGATACCATCTTCATAGAAGGTGTTACAGACAGTGCATTTGTTAGCACTAAATACATCACAAGCCTGTGCTGCATTCACAGGATGTTTCTCTGGATTTTCGTCTTCTGACGCTGAGCTATCGAACAAGGCGGCATTGGCTTTGTTGGTCATATGCCTGCCTCTACAATCCATGCGATGGTGCCCGAAAGCCTTGCAGAGAAAACATTTACGTTTACTTTTGAACGATTTACGTTCTCTGTCTTGACTGTTTATCATATTTTGCAAGTATGTCTGGTACCCTGGGTTTTTATCGCACATCTCGTTCAAATGGTGAGAAAATTTACAATGCATGCAATGTCTAAATTTCTCAGAGGTAGGCCTGTTTGGTTTTTGCCTACTATAGTTTTTTTCATAGTTGGCCGCTGCTACCCAGTTACTGTCAGTAGCTTCAGTGGCAAAGCATTGTTTGTTGGCCGTGTAATATGCCGACCCACGTCTTTCAATTTCTTCCACACTTGTGCATTCATTCTCCTGTAAGAACTTAGAAAACGATGATGGGATAGAAGAAATGATTTTATCTCGAATGATGAGATCTTCTAATCTATCATAACTTTTGTTAATTTTGGCTGCTGAAGTCCATTTGCTGAAAACATCTCGGACTAAACAGAGGTAGTCAGAGAACGTTTGAGTTGATTTTGGACTCAATTTACTGAATTGTTCTCTGTAACCTGCCTCGTCTAACATGAAATGTGCCATTATCTTAGATTTAATATAATGGTACTCTTTCCTGAGCTCTTTGGGGATGGTTTCAATGACTTTAAGAGGTTCCCCAGATAGACTCCTCATATATAGAATATTCCATTCAGAAAGTGGAACTTGGTAATGTTCCATTAAAGTCTCAAAATTTTGGGTAAAGGCTGCTATGCAGTCACCCGAGGTATAGTTACGTACGATACCTTGATACTTCTTATACTGGTTTTCTTTTTCCAGTCTTTCAGATTTCTTTGATTCTTTATTCATCGCAGTCTCAGTGTCAAGTTGTTTCATTTTCAACTGTAACTCTAGTTCTTCTTTCTTACTCTGAGCTGCTATTTCTGCTTTCTTAAGTTCACTGTCTATCTCAGCTTGCTTTAATGCTGTTTCTGCCTCTATTTGCTTGGCAGCTTTTTCAATCTCCGCCTGTTTCAAGGCTGTTTCAATCTCTGCCTGTTTTAAGGCTGTTTCTGCCTCTGCTTGCTTGGCAGCCATTTCTGCTTGTTTTAGAGCTCTCTCCGCTGCTCTTTCTTCGCGTTCATTATTTTTCTCCTGTACCAGCAGGTATTCAGCGTATTTGTTCTCGCTCCAATTTGTTAATTCATAACCTTCTAACTTCAATTTTAACCCCATATCGATGAAATCAAATAATGACGACATGATGGAGAAAATACGTCAATGAAAATCAACCACACAAAATATGTTATAAATGGTTAGTAATAAACAATTTACAATTTATTTTACTATACGATGCGTGCCTACTATTGCATACGTAAAGTTAAAGTATAGAAAAATATACTCAAGTGCCCTGGATACGGTGAAGAATGGTAGGACAATCGGGCTAGAAAACTGTAGGGTCGTTACTTCGGAACCACTAATGACCTCTACGGCAAGGTTATGGATGGTATGGAAAAACCTGCTTTGTTTTTGGAAGAAAATAAGTTAGCGTCTATTTGTTGGTGTGTGCCTGCAAGTCACTAAGTGTTGATTAGGTTTGGATGGTGTCGAGTGTAATTGTATGTCGTAAATTTGTCGTCAACAGTGTTTCTTTCAACAGAAGTTACACTCTTTCCAAAACTCTTTGCGTTCCACAAACTCAATACACAAAGACAATCTATCTGTATTTGAACACTCAATAACATTGATGACACATCATTTACATCAAGATGACATTCAGTAAGGACATAGACATCACGTTTACAAGATGGCGACAAGGTCAAAATGGCGACACAATAACAATGTCGACAAGGTCAAAAGGTGACAAGTTTTACAAATCACAAATGTTTTACACGTTTACAGGATCAAACAATATGTACTGCACATTTACTAATGGTTTTAAACATATTTAAACAATGTAATAATGGATCATACTGAGACTTCCACGATCACATTTACATAGCTATAACCTTGACAAATTTTATAAGTTCAAGAATTATAGTTTTAAATACCAAAGACGAGCAACACACGTCTACATATATCAGGTTCTTAAACAAGGACGAGCAACCCACGTCCACACATGTCAGGATCTTATAATTGGCTAGTAAGCTAACACGTGTGAGACAGTACAAGTATAACGTGATTCGACATAAGACACAGCAACACAAGTTCTATGGATTTATTGCCACATTAAATACAGAACGATAATTACAACGATCTACAATATATAACTCACGACGCTCACAACCACAATACAGCTCATAGGTCTGACGCTCAAGATATCAGTCGTTCGGCTTTCAATCACGGAGATTCACACAAACGCCTTGCTCTCATCGCACATGTCCGTCCGGTCTCCGGTCCCAGCTCGGTCTGAGGTTAGCACGCCAACTGCCCACTGCCTCTAGTGGTGTCACGTGTCCTGCGTGCGTCTGTCGTCAGCCTGACCGCTGGTCGCGTGTCAGGTAACAATCTTGTCAGCCGACAATTCTTGTCCTCCGGGTGTCGCAACGATGTTGCTGCACAGCTATACCCTGTTAGGCTCTGACAATATGCAACTAACTTTTCTTTTCTGATAGAGAGGCAAAGTACATGGACTCCACCAGAAACAAGTAATATGGCGGAAGGTGAGAAGATAGAATGGAATTGGAACTGAGGTTCACAGCATCCTGCATGGAAGTAGAAGGGCTGGAACTAGTCTATACTTGTAACACAAAAACAGAGAGGTAGAAGAGACTACCTTTGAGGTAAAGGGGCAGAGGATTAGAAAGATTTCATGCTTGGGTTGCTTGTTTGCTTACTTGCTTGCTTGTTCTTGTGTTCGCTTGCTGTGAACTCCAGCGTGAAGTCCTGTATGTCGGATGAAGACATCCTGTTGTCCAACATCAGTGCGATGTCATACGGGACTAAGATTTACGTGAGTATCCGCTGTCCCATGTCTGGCTTATTGGTGTGCAGACTGGTGGTTCCTCGCCGTGCAGGCAGATACTCTCCGACTTCGAAAGAATCAGCGATCCTACTACGTTAGCCAGGACCCCGAAGGGACCTGTTGCCCAGGACGCACGTCTAGGACGTGTTAGTAGGTCTTGGCCAGTATGGAACCTGACCCTGGTGCCATGGAAACACCTCTGCGTCCCACACTTGGGTTAACGAGGCATGTTGCTGGAAAGAGACTAGCCTTGCGTCAAAGAGGCGCATAAAGGTTAGATCTAAAGCTGAAAATCATGCGTCCTCCTCATAGATAGACACTAATGTTACAAAAAATATGGCATAACAAAAACATTTGCTCTGTTATTATCATATATCTGTTAATTTATTCGAATATTTACCAAATGTTCAGATAATTTTCACGCAATTCACAGCTACATTCTTCTTTGAATAAATTTAATGGTAGTATGTTTGCTTGTTTAAAAACTGTTCAAGGTCCGTCCTATCCCTAAATGTATAAATACTGTTTTTTTTTTTGTAATGATGTCGGTATTTTTTTAAGCCTTTACATTTCACTTCATGTGGAGAGATAAATATAGTCAGCATTTTTTGTCTTTCTAGAAACAAGAAAAGAGGTAATTATTGCTCACTTTCTTTCACTGTTATCTATGAAATTGCCCATAGACCTTTCATTTTCAGCTCTTAGCACTGTGTTATCAGCGAGACATCGGGTATTCATTCGGTTACCTCCAGCAGGAATTTCTCGCGTCTCTATGATTGATATCTTAATGTAGTCACTTCAAAGACCTTAACGATGGATATAGACGCCATGTATATACATGTATGTGTGTGTGTGTGTGTGTGTGTGTGTGTGTGTGTGTGTGTGTGTAGATGTGTAGGTATATGTGTGTGTCTATCTGTCTGGATAGATGGATGGATGTAGGTAGGTAGGTAGGTAGATAGGTAGAATTCTAGGTAGGTATATGTGTATACTGTGTGTGTGTGTCAATATGTGTGTTTGATTGTAAAAAAATATATATATTTTGCATATGTGTATATGTGTATGTGAGTATGTATGTATGGCTATATGTGTTTATTTTATGCCTCTATTTGGACGTGTGCGTTTGTGTTTACATATAGCCATATGAGTGTCTATGCAAGCTATCAAGGTAGTTACCATAATGTAATGCACGCGAACCTGCGCACATATATTTGTGCATTGCATGAATGCTTCTTTACAACTTCTGTATAGAAAGAACAGACACGATGTTCCGTTGTGTTTCATCATTCTGGTGCCTGTAATCTTGAACACTAGGTTCACCAAGTTCACCACCACAAGTTCCCCTCATAGTGTTATCATATTTATCTGCATGCTGTAGCGTCCACCCAGTGAACCAATCATTTACACGGCAGGAACAATAAAACAATCTAACGAATGAGATTGTTCCAAGAATAGTAAAGTTGTACGTCTCCCCAGGAGAGACAACTGATAAAACTCGCTGAAGGAAACAACACCATAAGACAGAGCGGGAAAACAATTACACCAGGTCTCAACTAGTGTAACGACTCTCTCCAGACATGGAAAACCACAACAAGAAAGTATCAAACACAATGACAACCAATCAGAATCCAGGAAGCAGAAATACGCACCTCTATCTTTAAACGCAAAAGTACGAGATACGCTATAAGGGTCCCAGCTATAACCAAATGGGTAAGTTGACGGTTAAACGAAGTCGAAACATTGTTTCTCAAGAATTGGAAGTCAATCTTCCCACTTTCTGTTTTGTGCAGTTATTTAAATATGACAAAGATATTATACTTTCCTCTGGTTCTGGGATAGTAGATCGAACGTGTAGCCTTCTTGGGCATAGACAACACTTTGACGACCCTTGTTATGTTAATCATTGCTATGGACGTAAAACATCAATTGTCTTGTATGTTGAATGTCGGTGCAACGTATTATATTCGTATATTTACAGGGGATTTCCGTGACCAAGTGCTTGTGTTTTGTTTCTGTTTTGCACTCACTCGCTTTGAACTCAAGCCTAGTCTATGCACACTACTCCCATTAACATTGGACTGAATTTTGCGTGTGGATTAGCTTTTCTTATTATCAGTTTCCCTCGCCATCAGCGAAATCCACTCCGACTTCTGAGGTACTCGTAATTTACATCCCCAAGTCATGAACAAGAAGTCAACATTTTAGTCCTATTGTCCGATGTAAGAGTTAAACCCTTTACCTCTGCATCAGCACACAGGATGTTCAAAAACGCACGTTCTTATCCACTCGGCCATGCTCACTTCGCGAAGTGATTAAGCTGCCAGTCTTGCTTTTAATGTTGTGGGTTCGATTCCAGACTCGTCTGATTCGGTTCATTGGTGCAATGTTCAACGAGACTCCAAAGGGTCGATGTTGAAGCTACCGAGTTGGTGCTTTGTGCGACGCTTTCGGCAATGAAGCCGATCCTCTCACATTTTTTTTTCTCCAACCGGTTCCCTTTCAACTGTAAAGTTTAAAAAAAAAGTTAACTGCTTATGCTTTACATGACGTTATTTGTGAACCCAGGTATTTTTTATCTTGACTGTTTGTGATTTCTTGGCCAGTTTACGTTTAGTAGTTTGCCATTGCTTTCTTAACGACCAGCACACACACCATTGTATGAAAATCAACGCAAGACGGTCTGCTGCCAAATATCCAGCAGTTGTGTGTCGAATGCGGTACGTGGGATTACGAATTGCGTCAGTAAACCGTTCACCAGAGAGACGGCTTAAGGTTTAAATTTTATATTAATATATTACTGCTACCATTTGTATCAGGACTCTTCGCTGGTTGTTGAAGATGAGAATAGAGCGCGTAAGGGAATGTCCCGAGTGCTGTGATGTCTGTTCTTGACTCAACTCAACTCATTATATTAATATTTAATACTTGCGTGGGTTATTCTAGTTCAGAACGCTTCTTAAATATAATACCCCACATGAAGGCCTCAAATAACATCATTATACGCATCTCAATTACCCCTTCATTTTTTGCCACTCTTTTGTACTCCTACATTCCTTAAATCGTTATTGCCAAAAACGAGTTTCTTTTAGAGACCTGTGCAACTCTATCATCATCATTTTCTTTCTATTCACGTCGCAAGCGATACCAAGGCGCCCATTATGCGTGCAGTAATTGTCTCTGCGCTGTATCGCGCGGTGAGGTCTCCAGCTATTTTAGAATCGGCAGCACCCCCATACGTTCTACAATCATTGCCCATTTTCTTGATCAATTTTCCTGTTTCTTGTTGCTTTAGAATCTGTAGTGTCTCAGAATGAATGAACGTTCGACATTTCTAATGTTTTTATCGTTCTGTCTCTGCCACTTTTCCAATAGTTCTCTCCATATCTCTCCTGCACCCACTCTCCTTTTTGTTGTCCGTCCGTCCGTCCGTCCGTCTGTCTGTCTGTCTGTCTGTCTTTCTTTCTTTCTCTCTCCGCTATGTTTCTTGATTCCGTTTTCAAAATCTATAAGCCTGCGCATATAAAATATAAAATGTATAGACAATCGTACCAGTTAATGATGTGAAAATAATGCGACAATACGGCATAACTGTATATTGTACTAACATCATGTTTCGTAGAACGAAGGTCACCACAAGGGTAATGTCGTTAACTTTAATCTGGGCGCATGGACTATTCAAGTGACATGTCTGATGCCCATGGCGTGCAGCTGGGTCGACCTCAGCGCTGACAGGTAAGAAAACATCCCGTCCTTACTGGGGACCGAACACCAGGTAATTGTGTTGTCAGCCAGTGGACTAATGACAACAGACACACGCACGCACACACACACACACACACACACACACATACATACATATACACGCAAACACACAGACACACATATTATGATGTGATGTGTACTTGGTGATGTGTACAAACAGGTGTAACCCATAGTTAAAACAATATTCCTGATTGTCTGCTGGAATAGATGTACTAACTCAACATTGTGCTAAAGTGCTCCAGTCGACAGGGTCGACTTTAATGCACACGGATTTACCTCCATCAGGGTCTGTCTCTCTCCGCATAACACAAGCCACTTGCCGAGAGAATCGCACAAAGTCCAAGCCCTGCAGCTTCAGCGATGACCCCCCCCCCCCCCGGAGTCTCTGGAAAAATTGCACTCATGGTCTGAATGACGACGTCCAGGGGAACGAACCCTCGACCTTTAGATCGCCACAGAGTCCCAACAGTGTATATGTAGCAACTGCCATAGAGCACATGCTAGGGCTACTGTTTTTGGCTGGTACTCATCAGTGGATAAGTAATGAATGAATCACCCAAAAAAAAAACGAGAAGTAGATTGTGGGCTTTACCAAAACACGACTACAAGAGACAAATTGGACGTTGCGGCCAAAGCCTTCGTCAGCACAGGACAAACAAATACAAACCAACACAAACCTACATGAAACACACTATGACAATATTAAACTATTAAACTGATAAAATGTACTCATCTGATTCTGTGTCCTTGCTTGGAAAGCTTGGAAAGTGGATAAGTAAGCAAATAAGTGAGAACGTAAGTAAGTTAATAGGTGAATGCGTAAGTCAGAAAGCAAGTAAGTAAATAAGTGCAACGCAATAAAGAAAATACCAAATAGCGTGAGCCCCATAAGACCTAACCTTAACCGACGAATAAACCGGGGAAGATATTTATGACTAACTCGAAAAAGAGCAAAAAAATGGAAAGAAGTTCAATACTCACAAAACAAAAATACCGATCTCAGTTATAACCAACGCGGAAGAAGCAGGTTGAACGAGGCCGAATTTTTCTCCCCCACCGTCTTCCCCCATAAAAACTGAAGCTGAAGGAAGTAATTGCCATACTCTCATGCTGGATACCACAACGATGAGCACAAAGAGCCATCAGATAATGTCTCTCCCACCAAACCACTAGGAATTTGTAAGTAAGTAAGTAAGTAAGTAAGAAAGTAAGTAAGTAAGTAAGTAAGTTGTAAGTACGTAAATAAGTAACTAATTAAGTAAGTGATAGTGTAAGTAAATAAGTGAGTACGTAAGTACGAGGGAAGTCAATAAGTGTGTCACAAATGGCTGTAGAAAAATAACTAAATATGATAACAACTTGAAACGCGTTTATTTTTATACATACATTGTCCCTTTATTTCTCAACATAATTTCCACCACCATTGATGCAATTATCCCATCGTTTTATCAGTCCTCCCAAACCGGCTGCATAAAACTTCGTACTCTGTTTTCTAAACCACGTTTTCACTTCACATTCAACTTCGACATCATTCGCGTAATGTCTCTCGCCAAGATGGGTTTTCAATTGATCAAACAGGTGGAAATCGCTATGGGCTATATCGGGGCTGCAAGGTGGATGTTCCAGAACTTCCCACCTTAGTTGGTTAATTTTCTCCTGAGTTAATCGAGCCGTATGTGGTCTGGCATTGTCATGAAGAAGCAACACTCCTCTAGTCAGCAGTCCTGGTCGTTTTCTTCGAACTGCATCACGAAGCATCGATTGAACTTCGCAGTACGATTCAGAATTCACATTGTCAACTTTCTTCTTGAAATTGGTTAAAAGCACTCCTTGACAATCACAGAACACTGTCAATATAACCTTCTCTGCTGACGGCTTAACCTTGAATTTTTGGACACAAGGCGAGGAAGGATGTTTCCATTGCATTGAAGCACGTTTTGATTCGGACTGGTAGTGTTGCACCCATGATTTGTCCCCAGTAGCAATCCTGTTCAGCATGTCTTCTCCTTCATCTTCGTATCGACATAGATGAAGCAAGTACAGGCCAGATCGGTTCATTTTGTGTTCTTCCTTCATTTGTCTGGGTACCCACCTTGAGCACACTTTCTTAAATTTCAATCAATCATGCATTATGCTGTATGCTGACCCATGTGTGCACCCTATTGCAGATGCTACATAGTCTATCGTTACTCGCCTGTCACCTCTAATTATTTCCTCCACCCGCTGCACGGAAGCTTCTGTTGCAATCTCAACAGGACGACCAGATCGGATTTCATCAACAATTTTAGAGCGTCCTTGAGGACATTTTTCTACCCAGCTATGCACCGCTTTACAGGACAAACATTTGTCAGCATAAAGAGGAAGCATTTTCTTATGAATGTCGTTTGCAGGCAGTCCCTTTGTCCACACAAAACGCACAACAGCACGTTGCACTTTGGTTGTACACTCCGTAAGTACAGTCGCCATTTTCTTTATGCCCTTGCGCATGCGCATGAGACATCTAGCGCCACCTTACGAACGGGAATATAAAGTTCTATGTTGCTGTCACCCAATGACACCTGTGGAAAACACTAACAACATTTACCTGCCATCCCACAGAACTGTGTGACTTACTCACTGACACGCCCTCGTATATAAGTGATACGCAAGTGAATAAGCAAGTAAGTATGTAAATAAGTGAGAACACAAGTAAGTAAATATCTGAATGCCTACGTGAGGAAGTAAGTAAGTAAACAAATAAGTACATACGTAAATAAATAAGTACGTACGTAAATGAGTAAACAAGTTAGTAAGTGAGTGCTTAAGTGAGTAAGCAAGTAAGTAAATAAGTGAGTACGTAAGTGAGTAAGTAAGCAAGTAAGTAAATGTGTACTTTAATGAGTAAGCAAGTAAGTGAATGAGTACGTTAATGAGTAAGCAAGTAAGTAAAATGAACACATTAATGAGTAAGCAAGTAAATAAAATAGTACCTTAATGAGTAAGCAAGTAAGTAAATGTGCACGTTAATGAGTAAGCAAGTAAGTAAATGTGCACGTTAATGAGTAAGCAAGTAAGTAAATGTGCACGTTAATGAGTAAGCAAGTAAGTAAATGTGCACGTTAATGAGTAAGCAAGTAAGTAAATGTGCACGTTAATGAGTAAACAAGTAAGTAAATGAGTACGTTAATGAGTAAGCAAGTAAGTAAATGAGTACGTTAATGAGTAAGCAAGTAAGTAAATGAGTACGTTAATGAGTAAGCAAGTAAGTAAATGAGTACGTTAATGAGTAAGCAAGTAGGAAAGAACAGTGTTTACACGCCTTCAGACCTATTGTGTATATGATGCTAGATTCATAATTCAACAGAGCGAGCGGCACTCCGAGAGTAATTTTGTCAATAACACGAATGCTGCCTTAACTTCTCAAGACATCTCCTGGTACCCATTCTCGCCGTATCTGCCTACGAGGGCAGATCAGTTTTGAAAAGCAGCCTCGATGCGGATTCGAACCCATGATCACCGGGCCTGTAAGGGGAGCGTCAAGCCACTGCGCTACCGCTGTTCAATGTGATTCTGCACCTCTTTGAATTAAAGCGGCCTACAGTTTGACCCTTCCTGTCATTGTTCAGTCAACTTATGCACGTGGCAAACGTACTTGTGACTGATATTACGTCGCTGATTGGTTGATTTCACGAGGTCGGTGATTTATAATCAATATTGAGCACTACCGACTACCGGCAACGCTGATCGTATTCTGGTATGAAACTAAGGCCTATCCACGTCAATATGGAAGCACTATACTCGAGTTTAGCTCTCGTTTGAGCTCGTCAGTAGTGCATATCCCTGACCGGATCCGGAAACAAACCCCGGATCACTGGCGTGTGAAGCAGGTGTGTAACCACGCGGCACACGCTGGACACGCCAAATTATCACAACAGAATATTACAACGTTACCCATCGTAGGTTATGCTCAAGATTGCCCAATCGCCGCGACTGACGTCCGTCAATCGATGTGGACCCGAACGATCAGGACTTCTCACTGGCAAGGAACACCAGGCCTCCTAAAATCCAGTGAGTAATAATCAAATTGATTATTTGGTTGTTTCGGGATTTGAAATTTAACTATTGAGCACAACCCACTACCGGCAACGCTGATCGTATTCTAGTATGAACCTAAGGCCTATCCACGTCAATATGGAAGCACTATACTCGAGTTTCGCTCTCGTTTGAGCTCGGTAGTGGGTTGTGCTCAATATTTAAATTTCAAATCCCGAAACAACGAAATAATCGATTTATAATAAATATTGATCTACAAAAGCAGTCAAGTTAAAATCACCCAAGTGTGAGAAGTTGTGTTATCATTCCGTCCCTAAAATCACTGGACAGGACAAATGATAATAATATTTAATAATAATAATATTTAATAATAATAATAATAATAATAATAATAATACATTTTCCACGTTTCCATCCTGTTTCAGGATATTGCGGTGAACACCAGCATCTTTCAGCTGTATGTTGATTCCTAGACTAGGTTACGCTCATCAGCACGCCACGACTTTCTGAGCGACCGGCTCCATACTCTCATAAGTCACTGGCGCGACTCGAACCACTTCTAATTCTCGTGCGCTCACGTCAACCACGAGAGTATTCGGGGTTAACGGAGAAAGCTGCTAACCCCTCGACCAGGGAGCCGGCTAATAATAATAATAATAATAATAATAATAATAATAATAATAATAATAAAAATAATAATAATAATAATTTATAGTAACAATATTTCAGAAATAAATCCCTGGATAGATTAGCCATATGGTAAAATCCGAACAAGAAAACAGATTTGATACGAGACAATGGTGATCGTATGACATAGGAAATCATGACCGCCTATCCTTACCGGTATGGTGAAATCACGGAACGTGAATGAATAAAGTAGGAACAAATTAAGAAGAGATTTGAAGGAACCGAGATGCGGTCGGTGAATATTGGGAATATCTTTGGTTGCCAGTTATCTAGCAACTATAGCATGGAAGAGGTTATTGTAAGTAGAACAAAAGATACAATGATAAGAAAAAGACAGACAATCTTCTTTTGTGCGGCATTTGAAAATATCGTGAATACTAGACATATCAGTGGGAGAAGATGAAGAGACACACTGACAGAAAAGATATTGGACTAAGATCGTGGCAAGGAGGAGTATCATCAGCAGAGTTGATCCAGAACACAATAAACCGAGATCTGTGGAGAGACATGAACGCCTACGCCAGCTGGTAGGGCACATATTGATGACTATGACGACACGATTTCTTCTTCTTCTGCGTTCATCCTGAGTGTTTTTATTTTTTTCGGACGTAATTGCGGTGTGTTTCGTTATGCACCCTTGGGCCAAAACCCTTAGGCCAACACATCCGACTTTCGCATGCGTTTATTTTAACCAGGTTAGATTCATGAAGGACTCACGTTTGTGGTGCCGTCCACAATCCAGCTGGTCAAGTTAGAACTGTCGAAGACTTCACGGCCAGCCCTTAAGGGAATTCAGGGACAGTCCATGGGTATTATCCGTCATGAAAGGGGACTTCCATATTTGCAGAGCTGCCACATAATGCTCTGGTACTGGCCTCATCCAAGGAATCGCCACGTGCTGCACACGGCTGCTTTGATTCCTCACTTCCATGTATTGGGCATTTCGTTCGCTACAGGCCGCTCCCCGCAGAAACAAGGAACGGACCCCCCAACCACCCCAACAGTCTGCAGACGGCATCCACTCAGCGAGCTTTCTGGTCGGACATGTGCTGGTCGCTGTGCCTGGAAGACCAAATGGTCAGAGCTGTTCCGGGCACGAAGGACATTCAGAAGACTAGATAGTCAGAGCTGTTTCGGTCACGGAGGACATTCAGAGGACTAGATAGTCAGAGCTTTTCCGGGCAAGGGGGACATTTCACTAAGACGTTTTTGCGTTGTGCCCATTTATTTGCAACCTTTAGGCCGGCACATCCTACTTCTGCGAGTGTGTTTTAAATCCAAGCTAACCGTCTTGTGGGTTTCAATGGACATTCTGTTGTGGTGCCGTCAAAATCCTAGCTGGTCAAGGCAGAACGGTCAAAGACTTTACGGTCAGCTCTCAAGGAAAGACAAGGACAGTCCATAGGCATTTTCCGCCATCCAAGGAGGCTTCCAAATTGCAGAGCCAGCACATAGCTCTCTGAGACTGGGCTCACCCAAGGAATTGCCACGTCCTGCTCATGGCTGCTTTAAGTCCACACTTCCATATATTGGGTATTTCGTTAGCCCTTGGCTGCTCCCCGCACAGACCAGGAACGGTCAGTCTGAAGACGACATCCACTCAGCAAGCTTTCACTTTGGACTTCCACTTAATTGATTAGCTAGGCAATCGTTCCATGTCGCGGTGATGAGACATTTATCTACCTTAGTTTGCAGATGACATCCACTTTGCAGCTTTTCACTTCGGACTTCCACGTAATGGATTCGCTAGCCAAGCGTTCCATTTCGTACTAATAAGACTACATCCACTCAGTAAGCTTTCGCTCTGGACTTCCACGTAATAGATTCGCTAGCCAAGCGTTCCAATTCGTGATAATGAGGCGTTTCTCCACATTTGACTATACTCACTCAATGAGTTTTTATTTACAGACTTGCATCGTAACCATTGCGTGCAACTGGGACGCTTTTCCACCTTTAGTAACGCTCACGAGGTAGGCGACATGCGCTGCCGGTTCAGCACCTTACCTCCATGCAGCAGAGAAGGAGTAACGGCCAGACCCTCTCATATGGGGGGTCCCTGATATCTCTCTGGTGAGAGCCTTCGAACAAGTATATGAGCATGTAGCAAGCTTAGCATCTCACCTCAGTTTTGCTGTGGGCGAGCATCAGTCCGGCTCTCACATCCGGGAATATTGGCATAGAGGCGTACAGCCATATCCCTCAGCAGAGAGCCGTAGAATATGTCTAGACCAAGAATGTTGTGGCATCGTGCGCCTGATTCGGACTTTGACTGCCTGTCCTCAGTCTACCTGCAGGGAAGCAGATGTGTGTCTCTCTTGGTCTGGTTCCTATCCCCAGACGGTCCGACATGTAGCTGTGCTACCGTCGGCATAGTCATAGGGATTGTAACACGCAAGCCCTTCTATCACGGTAAGGTGGAGACACGTCAGAGGGGACAGGATTTCAACATTTGCAATAATAAAATAAAGACCAAACGAATTTAATAAATATCGTAGTGTTGAAATCCATGATAACATTAGTCTCCACCCCCCCCCCCCCCCCCAAATAATTGTGCCATGTAACACAACTACACGCGAGATATTCATATTCCCAGGAGGAGGGGTAGGAGCGAGCAAGAGGAGAATGACGAGAAGGAGAAGGAAGAAGAGGAGGGAAAAGAAGAAGAGACGGATAAAGAACAATAGAGGAGGCAGAAGAGAAGGAGGAGAACGAGGAGGAGAGAAAGGGAGAATAGGAGTAAGAGGAAGAAGTCGAAAAAAAAACAAAAAACAGAAAGAGTGGGACAAAAGAAAAAGATAACATAGTTGAGAAGGAGTAAAACGAGCCTGAGGAGAAGCACGAGGTGGAGCAGAAGCAGTAGCCAGCTTGAAGAGGAGGACGAGATGACGAAGAGGAGGATGATGAGATAAAGAAGAAGAGGGGGAGGACAAAAGAAGCAGAGAAGAACGCTATGAAGAAAAAGAGGAGGACGAGATGACGAATATGAGGAGGAGGAGAAGAAGAACAAGAGGGATAGGACGAGATGAAGAAGAACAGGAGGAGGAGGAAGAAGGAGTGGATAAAGAGGAAGGAGAAGATTAATAAGACAAAGAAGAAGAAGTCCTGTATGTCGGATGAAGGCATCCTGGTGTCCAACATCAGTGTCAGGTCCTGTATGACATCACACTGATGTTGGGCACCAGGATGCCTTCATCCGACATACAGGACTTCACGTTGGAGCTCAATCCAACGAACACAAGCAAGCAAGCAAGAAGAAAACGACATAAGAGACGACAAGAAAGATGACGAAGAAGTCCTGGAAGAAAACATTTGAAAATCGCTGTTTAAAAGAGCACGAACTGGGACGAATAATGATGTTGAAGTAAAACACAACAGCCGAGAAGAAAAAAGCAGCTAATAAATTTTGCAGTCATAGAACTCTGCCTGTGTCAAGCAACATTTTTACTGCAATTTTTGTTGTCATTATTTCTGTTAATTAACCTGTTGATGAGTTTTCGGATCTGCTATAGTGCTATAGTCACCCACATCTCTACTCGAATTGAGTTTAAATAATATATCTTATATTATCACTCACTCGCTACCAGGACATCAGAATAAGAGTAGTTGTCGCGTTTGTTTTAAAAGATTAGGCTTACCGCAGATTTTGTTAGTCTGATTTGGAGCAAGGAAACTGACCTGTTTCGGCTTCTAGAAAAAAAGCTGTCACCCTGACTTTACAACAGATGCAGTTCTTTTTATAAAACTAGCGATAGACCAAGAATTAGACGGTCAGCTTAAATCGAGGTTATATGTCAAAATGCTGATAATGTGTCATCGGCGCATACGGTGTGTGTGTGTGTGTGTGTGTGTGCATGCGTGCGTGCGTGCGTGTGTGTGTGTGTGTGTGTGTGTGCGTGAATTAAGAGTAAAGCAGAAACATTAGTGCCGATTATCTATATAAAGAGGCCAGTCATTTGGCCAAGACTAAAAACTAACAGGCGAGAGCCTGGAGAGATTAGCTTCGCTCTGTTTTACACGATATATCATTGCACCGCACGCAGAAGTGGAGACCTGTTCATCGTAAGACATGTTTTGTCATGAATGAAGGGAAAGCGACATTTTATTGTGAGGAATCGAGGACAGCAATTCAGGACATTCGAGTCTTAGAATGCAGCGGGAAAAATAATATGTTTATATGGTTGTCGTGAGATTGATAGGCCTTAAGTAGTCAAATAATAACTGGTGAAGTGACTCTATTCATTCACAATCATGAATGCCAGAGTAGGACAATGTTATACCAGCTTGGACAGTGGATGTTAAAACTTACTTTTACAACACTGAAAATTCTGCAACAGACCCCCATGGAGTCAACATTACTGTACAGGGTTGAGAGGAAAGTGCACACACATGACTCTCATATGTACAAACATCTTTAAGTACTCAAAAGAACTGAATGCCAGTGTATTGGCACTAGATTTAAAGTTCAGTATGTGGAAAGATACTCCAATCAACCAACCTGACAATTGCCTATTGAATATTGAGCACAACCCACTACTGGCAACGCTGATCGTATTCTGGTATGAACCTAAGGCCTATCCACGTCAGTAGGCCTTAGTGACGTGGATAGGCCTTAGGTTCATACCAGAATACGATCAGCGTTGCCAGTAGTGGGTTGTGCTCAATATTTATAATTCAAATCCCGAAATAACAAAATGAATCAATTGCCTATTGCTGAACAAATTCGCTAATCTCTCATTCTTTCTATACATCTCATGTTATATACAGTAACAGAGTCCCTTCCATGACCTTTCGCTCGCAAGCAACATTACTCGACAACAAAATTAAAGATCGCGGTAATTGGAAATGAAGACCCGTCTTATATTCCGCAGGTGTGAATGACGAAATTAATATCCCGCCGCATTTTTGCTGTTGTTGAAACAAACAATATTATGTTGAACCGTTCTGGGTTATAATTTGTAGATATGATATAATATTATTCTTTCAGATAATATATATTTTAATTTGCTTAAGCTTATTTTTCAAAACATTTTAATTCACTTTTCCCATTCTTCCCCTCGGCATATATATTCTTGACAAGACCTTTGTGTTCATGGTGGTGTTCTGTTTCACCTGCATATTAATGTCATTATTCGCGTGTAGTTGTGTTACATGGCACAATTATTTGGATCATTGCCTTTTTCTTGGCTGTTTGTGATCTCTTGGCAAGTTAACGCTCAGTAGTTCGACATTGCATTCTGAACGACCGCCGCTCATACCATTTTATAAAAACTCCACAAAGGCGGTCTGCTGCCATATCGCCCGCAGCTGTGTTTCTAACGTGGTATGCGGGATTACGAACTGCGTCGTAACACCTTTGTCACGGAGCTACTAGTGCTCTTAATTTAACACAATAAGTAAACCAAACAAATAATTGATAAATATTATGTTACCACAATGTAATATACAAGTAAATGGGAGTATTCTTAAACAAGTGAATCGGTACAATTATCTCGGAACAGTCAGAACATACTCAGTTAGTTCTTTCTAGTAATTTCGAACAAGAACCTCATGGCGAAGATAGCCTTTCGCAAGATGAAAAACATACTCATCTCATGTCATCTCATCTCATCATGTTCCTCTTGTACCTTGCGGTGTTGAGGTGAAGTATAAACATAGTGAGGGTGCCCGATTATGGGGTTCATGTATCGATATTTCCATGGACTCAGCTATTCCCTCCGTCCAACGTTTACGTGGTCAGCCTCTTCCTCTGTTTCCATCTGGTCTGTACAGCATTGCTTGTTGTGTGGCACGCTATTGAATGGTAACTTACTTGCATAGCCAAACCATTTGACTTGCTGCTGTCTAATAAAATCTAGTGCTGCTATAACCCTCACTTTAGTCCTGATTTCTTCATTTCTGATCTTATCTCTTCTTGATAGATTGAGTATTCTTCTCAGGAATCTCATTTCTGTTGTTGTGATTTTTCTTTTCTCTTTTACTTTCATTGTCCAGATTTGGCATTGGTAACATAGAGTTGATAGGAAGATTGTGTTGTACAGTGCTTTCTTAGTAGTTATTGATACATGTTTGTTCTTTAGTATTGGTGCCATTTATCCAATGAGTTGGTTTGCCTTATTGCATCTATTTTCAATCTCGTCTTTTGATCTGCTATTTGATGATATTATACTTTCTAGGTACTTGAAACTCTTTACTTGTTTCAAGGGATGTTCGTTTAGGTGAATTGTTGTTGTTTCTTCTTTAGCTACAGCCATTACCTCTGTTTTGCTTAAGCTAATTTTCATGTTATTATTCCTTACACATTTCATTTAGACTATTCACGTGGTCTTGTAATTCAGCTTCTGATTTTGCTATTAGTGCTTGGTCGTCAGCAAACAGGAGTTCTCTAATGGTTAGATTTGCAGATGGTTCTTCTTCTGTGTTCTCGTCATGCGCGGTTCTTCTTCTGTGTTCTCGTCATGCGGTATTCTTGCGGTCTCTGTTTGGCTGGTTTCTTTACATATGTTGTCTGTATATGTTATAAACAAGAGAGGGGACAGGGCACAACCTTGTCGTACTCCAGATATTATGGTGAAGTGTTCTGAGTGTCCTCCAGTTGCTCTCACTATGCATTCACTGTTGTTGTATAAGCTTCTACATAGGTTTGTTAGATGTGTACTCACCCCATATTGTTTAAGGATTTCCCACAGCTTGTTTCTATCTACTCTATCAAATGCCTTTTCTTGGTCGACAAAGGTTAAGAAGAGTGTTTCATTGAATTCCATTGATTTTTCTATAAGTTGTCTAAGAGCTAAAATGGCGGCTTCGCATCCTTTGTTTTTCCTAAACCCAAGTTGTGTTTCGCTTAGCTGGGGTTCTACAATAGGTCGTAATCACTTCTCAAGAATTTTGCAAAATATTTTCCCAGTATGACTCAACAGTGAAATGCCTCTGTATTGTGTGCAATCCCTATTGCTGCCTTTGTTTTTCCAAATTGGGATAATTATGGCGTTTCCCCAGTCTCGTGGTGTCTGTTGTTCTACCCAAACATGGTTGAATAGTCTATGTAGCCATGCTGTTCCTACTTCTCTTGCTGCTTTAATTAGTTCATTTGGTATTTCATCTTGTCCCGGTGATTTGTTCAATGGGGCTAATCTGATGGCTTCTATAATTTCTTCTTTTAGTTCGTCTGGTTCTAGTTCTTCGGTGGCTTCTGTGTAGGTTTCTTGAATTCCTGTGACATCTGATGGGATGGTGAGAAGTTGTTTGAAATACTGCTTCCATCTTATTAGGATTTGATTTTGTTCACTTATTGGTTCTCCATTTTCGCTGTTAATTATTTCAGTTGGATGAAAGGGTTCTCCTCTGGTTCGCATTGCACTTATCTTTTTTGTAGAAGTTTCTAGTTGCCCCCTTGTAGTTTTTATTTAGGGTTTCTCCATACTTTTCCCAGTCTGTTTGTTTTTTCCCTCTTTACTATTCTTTTCAAATGTCTTCTTGCTATTCTATATTCTATGTAATCACATTCCTGTTTGCTCTTCAACCTCTTTTTATATTGTTCCTTTTTTGTCTTTTACCGCTTTCTTTACCTCTGTGTTCCACCAACTTGTTATTTTCTGTATCCGTGTTGTTCGTTTTTTCGTGGTTCCACATGTTATTTTTGCAGTATTTAAAATGCTTGATTTGAAAATCTCCCATTCTTATTCCACTGTTTTTCTTTCTATAGGTAATTTTATAAAGATTTCAGTTAGTTATTTCTAGTAATTTTCCCTTACTGCCTCGTCTTTAAGGTTTCTTAAGTTTACTGATTCGCATGGCATGTATTTTCCTGATCTTTGGTTTCTTCCTCTGATGGCTTTTATTGTGGCAATGACTGCTTTATGATCTGTGTTTATACTAAAATTGGGCACCGCCCATGCATTTAATATATTTCTCTTTCTGTTACTTCTTGTTAATATAAAATCAATTTGGTTTTCAGTATCTAGATCGTTCCATTTATACCAGGTGTATACTTGTGAGTCTTTATGTCTATAGAATGTGTTTGTTATATAGAGGTCGTGTTGGCTGCATAGCTCTATTAGTCTACTTCCGTTATCATTCCATTCATTATGCTGATCTCCAAATGCTCCCAGGTGTTTTCTATGCTCACTCTGTTATGTCCTAGTCTTGCATTGAAGTCTCTCATAACTATGATGTTGTCCTGCTTATCTATTTTATTTAGCACGTCATGGATGTTTTCGTAGAATTCCTCGCATTCTTGCTCATTTTTGTTTGTATTACATGGTGCGTGTATTTGTACATATGTTGTAATTGTTTGTTCCTTTATTCTCACTGTTATGATTCTTTCTGATATATATTTTATTTGTAGTATTGCTCTTGCTAGCCGTGGTTCGATGACTATTCCCACACAGTGTCTTGCCCTTTCTTGCTGTTCTACTCCAGAGTAGACAAATGTGTAACTGTGGTGGTGCTCCTTGCATCCTTTCCCCTTTGTTCTGGTGTCCGTTATTCCCATCAGTCCAATTTCCCTCTCTTCCATTGTTCTCTTCCATAAGCTCATCTTCTTTACTATTGAAACCGCAGACGTTAATTGTGCCTATTTTTTGAGTCGCTGATCTATCTCGTAGTCCATTAACATTGGCGGGTCGATATCCGTTTGGGTCAGTCCGTTTATACTTCTTAGTTTTTCTACTAGCAGTATGAAGATCTCCTGCCGGATTGCTAGGCCAGTCGCAGGTTTAGGATACAAATCTAACAGGGAGTCCATCCCCTATGGCGAGCCATAGCCCCGTTAGCCCATGACCTTGCGGTCATGATTTCCCGGTCTATACCACGTGGAGGTGGGGGTTGACTTGTGTAGTCTGCGGGTCATTGGCAGGCTACTAATTTTTACTTTTCACACCTCCGAGGAGAGGCTAGAAGATCCTAACCATGCTGGCTGCCTTCCACACCTTGCAGACCAAAACATACTGACCAATACAAATGATGTCATTTTCAACGAGAAAAAGAGTGTTGATGTGCTACATAGAACCTGTACTTTTATATATATGTGACGTGTGGACAATGAGCAGACAAGTTGAAAAACATCTGGTGGCTGTGGAAATGTGGT
The DNA here is from genome assembly GCA_963921405.1 of Cepaea hortensis. Taxonomy (NCBI): domain Eukaryota; kingdom Metazoa; phylum Mollusca; class Gastropoda; order Stylommatophora; family Helicidae; genus Cepaea; species Cepaea hortensis. The sequence continues at coordinate 125,405,049 of OY992878.1, forward strand.
TTCTGGGGTTCTGGACGAATCTCAAACCTGAGAGTTAAGACCAGGAGAATTTCAGTCAGATGGCTGTTGGAACAATTAGAAATATGACTCTTCACTGGCTGTTGAACGAGAGAACAGAGCGCGTGTGGGAATATCCTAAGTGCAGTGATGTCGGTCCTTAGCTCAACATCAACATGAGTACAGACTCAGACTAAATATCCAGCCGGACAGCTATGGCATAAACATTATCATCATCATGTGCCATGCCGGTAAGCGTGGGTGGTCATGTTCTGCCATCTCATTCGATCACCAGAGTCGTGGATCAGCTCCGTGTTCCTGTCTCGACCATGCCACGTGGCCAAGCCATCCAGGCATTTACTTATCGGTCTTCCCCTTGATCTCTTCCCTTCGATCTTGCCAGTTGTCACCAAGTTCTACAATTCATCTTCTATCATGCCCCCAAAATTTTTTTACTCTCTACATCTAATGTCGTTAGGTGCGAACCATAACGTCTTTTTATATATGGGTAGGTGTTGGATGTTCCAGGAAATCCCGGAGCGGAGGTAAATCTTTCCCTATGCCTGTGCTCCCCCACGTGTACAACGTAGGCGGTTTATTTTTAGCTTCTGTCATCGCCAAAACTTCAAGACCTTGAAAATTTGTTAATTATAAGAAAACAGATGTGGCCCTGGTTTCCATAGTGAACAATTAATGTGGTGTCCATTATGGAGCCTAAATTTTGTTGCTAGGCGCAGATATTCGAAAATTATGTCACACTATCGAACTGCCCATTTTCAGGTTTCTCGCACTGAAGGAATATGAAACTGGCTTGACGATATTTAGGAGTAGCCTGTCAATCAATGGTGACTTAATTGATATCGAATGATTTGAATTAACAACTGCACAACTGGACAGAATGAATTATTTAAAAAAAAAAAAAAACTGCAGTAACTAACAACGATTGCATGAAATAGGCTATTGATACTCCCCCCCCCCCCCCGCGTTTCCATCCTGTTTCAGGATATTGCGGTCAACACCAGCATCTTTCAGCTGTATGTTGATTCCTAGGCTAGATTACGCTCATCAGCACGCCACGACAGGCTATTGATACTAGAACATTATATGTAACAATTAGAAAGAGACAACCGGCATTCTTTGTGATGAGAAGAAAGGCATTGGAGAACATCGTGACAACTGGAAAGATCAAGTGGAAGAGAGGCAGAGGCAGACCTAGAGGAATTGTGTTGGATGGATTGAGGCGGCGGCATGCAGGATTTTCATCAGCAAAGTTAATCCAGAAAACCAAAGACCGAGATGCGTGGAGAGGCATGAACGCCTACGCCAGCTGACAGTGCACGTGATGATAATGATGATCATAATACAATGAAGCACATTAAAAACGCACCACCGGTATAATCAAGGAACAGTGTGAAATGTAAATATAAGTGTTTACAAGTTTACATAGTTGGTAACATAGTTATCACACATTATGACACATCCCCTATAAGATAAAATATGTTTACCTTAATATGTGAGGTACAACTTTCTGTAATTGTACTTTCGCGAATAAATCGAATCAGCCACATTCAACCACTATCGACTTCCGACTGACCCCTGCGTATCTTTACTTCTCATTGGGCATTAAGTCAGTAATATTGGACTATTAAACTGGAGTCTACCACTGGATATCAGTTTGTAAATTAAATATATGACCCCATAGCATCATATAGAAAATATACTGAACTTGAGGCAAAACAAACTCGGACCATAAAATTGCAATGTCATAGTCGGATATGTCGGCCACAAGGCGCAATAATTACACATCATTGCTCATATAGAAACACGCTAAATTTTTCTAGGTATCACCAACAAACTTAGTGAAATGCAATTTTACAATTCCTGATATACTGAATGTAGACTTGAAAATCAGCTGCGGGCGATTTGGAAGCAGGCTTTTTTGTATGTTGATGTCAATGGAATGAGGCATCAGCCTGTCAGAAAGGAATGTCAAACTGCTGAACGTAAAATTGCCATGTAAGTCACAAAAAATCAATACATGCTGGGGTTCATAGCAACGCCCTGTAAAGGATATGCACTTAACTTTTAATCAACAACAATGCAGCCTGTTAATCACATAACCACATAACCTGGAATTGTTCCAGTTAATTACATAACTACATAACCTGGAATTGTTCTAGTTAACTACGTCTTCTCCAGTGACAACATGTATGTGCATTCCTAAATGTCTGCCTCGTCTGCAAATTTCATTCTTCCATTTCAATGTAAGAATGCAGGTTTATTCTATTATTAATCTGCAACCTAACAGGATACAATAAGAACACACAGCTCGCAGCTGCCACTTGTGTTATCTGCCACGGTTATTTGCGCGAGCCCCTTAATATTTCAGAATTAAATGTATTTTATTTCTCAACACGAATCCGGTGGCCCAGTAGATAGTGTTCAGATTGAATAGCACGGTTGTCAAGTTCTATCCCTGGAAGGGGGGTTGGGGGGGGGGGGAGTAAATAGTAGTCTCAATACACGTAACTTTACGTTTGTCTCGGTCTCGTAAAATGATTACTGGATTATGTTCTATACAGGGAAGTCGGAGAGTATGGAGAGGTTAATGATACATGCATCCGTATTTATGAAATGAACATATTCACAAATGGGCACTAGAAACAACTATTATGTGTAGATAATTTCTTAATGAGCGATGATGCACCATGCTGAATTATTGAAAGGCTTCGTGACATACAACAAGAAACAATGTTTTAACATAATTTTTAAAGAGCTCTTAAAGATTACGTCTAATGATAAAACTTTAAACAACTTCTGAAGTTAGAAACGGATACAGATTCTTCTTTTACACAAGCAATAAACTATCCTAATTCCGTTTCTAAAGTCATATTTTAATGGAGAAAAAAATGTACCTTACATGATAAAATGTCATTTTCTGTCAGGATAAGACATTCTTCTCCTCTACCTAATACCTTAGGTCTACAGCTACTGTTTGGGTACAGTTTTCACGGAAACTTCCAAACGTACACCGGAAATATAGCAGGGATTTGCCAATATCTGACACGAAATTTTCAAACATGCCAACATCCATCTTTCTCAGGTGAATACGTTCTTTCGACACATTTATAAAAGGTAGAAGCATTGCCTGTTTTGTTTAGATTTGGTTTAGGATATACTCGTTCTCGTGGAAAAGGCTGATCTACCTGGTACAAAGTATTAGTGGGAATACTAAAATGCCACGGGCAACGGGAAATAGAATAAACAAGACTTTAGAAAAGTGTCCAGGCATATTTCCTTCGCGTCGTAATAGCGTTTCCGAGAAAACTGGGGGGAAAAAATTATTACGGCTACAGTACTTAGAACCGCCCGCGTGTTACCGTGGCCCATAAGGTAAGCAAACAATACTACAACTAACTTACCAAGCATGTCGCAGGTGGCGACAAAGAAGAGTAGACAGAAGACTAGCTACCCCGTTCCGTAGAACTCTTTAGCTGTAAATTTCAACTAATCATGATCAAATCTACAAAAGACTTGATTTTACTTGGTTTAGGAGATGAAAGGCAGAAGAGGACTATATTTCATTGTTGTAAGTATCTGTATGTTCGTTTTCCTCTCCTAGAAATCACGAGTACATTACTCTCACAGAGAGTAAAAATAAACTTACCAAACAAAACAAGGAAATATCACGCATGGCGCGATGGTTGGGACAGACTGGAAGAGCCGATCATACATCAAACGTTGCTTGAAACTGAAGCAGGTTCTGAAGTAGACTGAGGTAATCAGGCCTTGCGACAAAGCAGTCACCTCACGACCTTCAAGCTTAGAACTTCGAAATCTTTCTTGCTATATACAAGGATATCTTACTTTACTGGAGACTAGATCCATAAATGCCGGTCACCCTGGCCTAGAGTTTAAACAAATTTCTCCGTAATCCCGTTTATCCACGTAGGGTAACGCAGCGAGCGAGAATTGGTAGCGGTTCTCGCCGCGTTGGTGACTTAGGGGATAAGAGAGCCGACCGCTCAGAAAGCAATGGTAAACTACTGGGTGTAATCTTACCAAGACATCAACAACAGCGGTAAAATGCTGTTGTTGACAGCGATGTCCTGTAGAGGATATGAGGGGAAAAAAATCCATAAATTTGTTGGACGGTCTCAGCGTAACCACAGTTTCAGATTTTGTTGTATTGGTGTTGTTATTATTGTTGCTCATGCTGCTTATTCTTATGGCTATACGGCCGGAGGGAGAATTGTGAAGGAGGACTCTGGTGCTTTTGGCTGAGACCACAAGTAGCCAGACTATGGAAGTCATGGCAGTAAGTAAAGCAATAACATGGCTCGAGACACAGACATTCACTAGGGCATGTTTCCTTAGTGACTCAATGGGTATGCTCAAGAGGATAGAGATGGGGTGGATCCGAAGAGAGTGGTTGCTGTCTCTGGAGCGGTCTCGGCTGGCAAAGATTAGTTTCATCTTCGTGCCAGGGCATGTGGGAGTACAAGGAAATGAGCGGGCTGACAAGCTTGCGGGTAATGCTACTGTGGAGGGCGGACGCGCTATGGACCAGGCTGACATTCTGAATGTTCTACGAGAAGTAAGACTATTGCGAGAACCAAGCGATGACAGTGATTCTACAACCATGGTCAGACTGCTAGAACTGCAAATTAAAAGAGGTGTTGCCAAACAAGAACACTACGCAGGAAGCCAAAGAAGATTGATTAACCAACACAGAACTTGTGTCGTGAGCCGCTACACGCTGCGGGATTTGCTGAGGAGGGGATCCGAGCACTTATGGACTGAATGGTTCGATGTGCAATGAGGATGATCTGTCGACTAACTAACTAACTAACTAACTAACTAACTAACTAACTAACTAACTAACTAACTAACTAACTAACTAACTAACTAACTAACTAACTTTCTAACTAACTAACTAACTAACTAACTAACTAACTAACTAACTAACTAACTAACTAACTAACTAACTAACTAACTAACTAACTATCTATCTATCTAACTAATTAACTAACTAACTAACTAACTAACTAACTCTTATAAAATGTATGATTTGGCGAGTGGCTATAATTTTATTTCCACTCGTGAAAGCCAGAAGCAGGCTCATTTTGATTATGCACGCGAGGGTTCTAGGGTTTGTAATCTGACTATCTACCAGTAAGGGCTGTATATATACAGTGAGTATTTGCTTTGACTCTCTTTCTGATTTAAAATGTGTAAGATGTGCGTTCCTCGATATATCTCATCACATCGGAGACAGTGAACCTCTAGGAGGTGAGTAGACATAATCTTATCCCAACGCTATTTCTCATCTACACTGCATGTAACCAGAAAGCTGGACGCACGAACACAGGGCCTTGTTTGTATTTTAATTGGTGTAGATGTTGCATTTATCTGTCATTGTGCTTTTTCAGGTGTCTAGCTAAATAATTGTAGGTTCCTGCTATGAGTCGGGTGGTCATAATAGCAGGTTATCAGTAACATAGATAATTAGACAAAGAGGGATGATTAATTACGAGGAGCAAGAGGAAAAGGAGACACCGTTAGACGGCTGAAGATAGTAACCAATGAAAGACCAAGGCGGGGGCCAAGTGAAGAGAAGGGTTGAGAAGGGCCCACAAACAAAGAGAGTCAGTCAGAGGTCGGACGCCATCACAGACAGATCGAAAAACCAGAGAATTGGGTCTGTCGGGAAATACAGCCATGTACATCTCATAGAACGTACCAAACCATTGTTCCAATATGAAGATGTGGACAGAAATTCGACTGTGTCGAGAAACCACCACTTGAACAACAGGGAGAAGGAGCGGCATAGGTACTGAGACCAGTTGCACAGAAGGCGAGATAGTATAAATATTGAGCACAACCCACTACTGGCAACACTGATCGTATTCTGGTATGAACCTAAGGCCTATCCACGTCAATATGGAAGCACTATACTCGAGTTTCGCCCTCGTTTGAGCTCGTCAGTAGTGCATATCCCTGACCGGATCCGGAAACAAGCCCCGGATCACGGGCGTGTGAAGCAGGTGTGTAACCACGCGGCACACGTTGGACACACAGCCAAATTATCATAACAGAATATCACAACGTCACCCATCGTAGGCTATGCTCAAGATTGCCCAATCGCCGTGACTGACGTCCGTCAATCGATGTGGACCCGAAACGATCAGGACTTCTCACTGGCAAGGAACACCAGGCCTCCTAAATCCAATGAGCAATAATCAAATTGATTAATTTGGTTATTTCGGGATTTTAATTTTAAATATTGAGCACAACCCACTACTGGCAACGCTGATCGTATTCTGGTATGAACCTAAGGCCTATCCACGTCAATATGGAAGCACTATACTCGAGTTTCGCCCTCGTTTGAGCTCATCAGTAGTGCATATCCCTGACCGGATCCGGTATAACCGCCATGCCGGTGAACACACGACTGCACGGAGGGAGGCTAGTGGTGTAGCTGAGCGGGTCGGTAGTGATCCCCTCTTTCGAGTTGTAAGTAGGTTAATTACTAAAGTGTTTAACTGAATGAACTGCTTGTGAAGAAATAAAGCTATTTATTCGGCATGATTTCACACATGGAAAGCCGTAGTGGTTCAGTGTATTCTGGTACGTATTCAAGCTTAGTTTGCCAGTTTAGTGACAGCATACCCCGACCAGCACATTGGTAACTGTGGGGGACCTCGGGAGCTCTCTTACGCAATCTCTGCTATCCTGCTGCAGTACCATCAGGGACGATTACATCCCATACTCTACTATAGTAGAAAACTGACAGACACCCAAAAGAACTATTCCATCACTGAACTGGAAGCCCTAGCGCTGGTTGAGAGTGTTAAGAAATTCTCCAAATATTTGTTGGGGAAAATGTTCATTGTATTATCTGATAATAAACCACTGAAGGTATTTAGGGAGGGCCATCCGAAAAACTCTCGGATACACAGGTGGTCCTTACTTCTCAAAGACTATGACTTTGACAATTGCCACATACCAGGCAAAGATAACAACCTTGCGGATATACTGAGTAGACTGTAGGAAGACAGTAGAAATATACATACAACTTGAAATATTCTTACTCAGGTCTTGTGATATGTATATAAATTATACGTGGTTCAGTAGATATAAAGTTGTTTTAGCAGAATGAATGCCTGAATAGTTATAATGTTGATGGAGTTGACATAATAGGTGGTAAAGTCATGAGATGTAAAAACAGCAACAATGACTACATCTATAGTTTGGTAAAGAGTACAATGAGAACGGTGGATGTTACCATGACATACATGAGCTATAAAAATGTCACACCTGCTAATTTCATCAGGCATGGCAAAAGCAATAAAACGATAATGAAATAATTGATTATGAATATGGATTGCATGCTGACAATAAACCATGTCACACCATCAATTGTAAACCCAGGTGTCATACAATGTGCCTAAACAAACTACCAGACTGGAGCACTGACCAGGATAACAACAAGTCAATAGAAGCAGCTTAAGATATGTCATTGTTGTAAGATAATATGTGTGTGTGTATATGTGTGTGTGTATATATATATATATATATATATATATATATATATATATATATATACACACACACACACACACATCCGAGGTTGTTGCTAATTTCAGCGTGAAAAGGGGGGGGCGAAAGAAAGAAGGTCACACGCACCTAAGGTGATGTACCAATTTCTGTTAACTAGATGAGATGAGATTGGCTGGCGTAGTGGTAGCAGGTGGCTAATGGGGCCGAGATAACCGAACTCAAAGGAAGAATGATAACCTCAAGAGCAGAAGATACATTAGTGGTACCAGAAGAAGGGAGGCAACATTCAAAGAAGACAGATACCAGCCACAGCCAACTAAGGAAGTAATAATCCACATCATTCATCAACATTGAATAAAATAAACTCATAAAAGATACTTATAAATGGAAACATCACTTTGTTGGTATAGAGGTGCACACAGAAATATCACTGCATTGCTGTATTCATATAAACATCAGTCACATTATCATACCGAAGATTGTACCATTATTGATTACACCTTGTACCCTATTGTAATAAGATTATCTGGAGAGAAGACCATCACGCATTCCCAAAAGGAGAAATAGAAGGAAGTTAGGGTAAAGAAAAATGAGAGAGTCGTAGAGAGAACAACAAGAAGGCACATCAGCTAAATAAAAGAATGACACAGTGGGTCGAAAACCACTATACGTCAGAGATATGGCACTCATAGGCTAAGAGAGATAGAAGAAGAAACTAGCTAATACATGAATCAACAGGGAACAAAAGAGATACAACGGAGCGAAAGAGTAAATGAGAGTTTTAATACACCAACATGATACTGAAATCGTTGATGTACACTGATTTTTATTCAGTAATCGATGATATGCCATATTCAAGGGGTAATTAAATCTTCAAATTTTAATTGTTATAGTACATGCGAGTGCAATGTTATATGCCATAAGGTTCGAATGACAAAGTTGTAGGTTTGAGAGATGCATGTAGAGATGAAAGTAATAATTTATGCAACCTTGTTATCATGTGCCGTAAGAGTACAACTAAAGATAGTTGAGCGAAAGAATGTCTACGAAGAGAATGAGAGGGTGAATATTAATACAAATGAAATGATATGCATTCATGAGAATGGATAAGAGAGAGAGAGAGAAAGAGAGAGAGAGAGGGAGAGAGAGAGAGAGAGTAAGAGAGAGAGAGAGACCATAGTACGAATGAAGACGAAAGAGGAGTAGAAGGATAATTATTTTAACATAAAGTACATTGGCATGAAGTTAGATGCACATAAGTAACATGGTATTGGTAAGAGTACAAAGTAAAAGGCATTAGGAAGAATACCAGAAACAAATAGAGAAGATAAAGGAAGAGAATAAAATCAGTCAAAGATCATAAGCAAAGTCCAGGGGAAAAATAACTTATGGCAACCTACCTCACACACATCTTGACAAGACCAATACAAGAGTCATATAGTCATAATCACCAAAGAGATCCACAGTCGTAGCATATATTACTCGTGACCGATTCAAGAGCTTAAAGAGATGAGCGTGAATTCGAGACTTCTGTAATACACACGTTCCTGCACCCAGGGCGTACGGACTTGGAGAAGGGTGTCAGTTGCTCATACCAAAGTATGAATGAGGAACCATATGGGAATGTCCGGGGTAGGGCTCATATGACGTTTTACCTCAACCTGCCGAATACAAAGGGGGCTGAGGCCACACGATGTCTACTGGGAAAGAGACGGATAACTCGTGTCCAACATACAGATAATTATATCTGGTGTGAGGTAAAACAGAAGATCGATGTAGCACAAGAGTGAAGTGAATTAAAACTGATAAGCAAGCTCTAAGCCAAGAGCGAGTAGACAGGCATGTGCGACTAATGGGGACTCATGTCAGGTGTAGAGAAAGGTGGAACCCAAAAATGTTAGAACATTTTTGAAATTGGGGGAGGTGTATGCCATGAGTCGGGTGGACATAATAGCAGGTTATCAGTAACATAGATAAATTAGACAGTAAGAGGGATGATTGATTACGGGGAGCCAGAGGAAAAGGAGACACCGGTAGACGGCTGAAGATAGTAACCAATGAAAGACCAAGTCGGAGGCCACGTGATGAGAAGGGTCGAGAAGGGCCCACAAACAGAGAGAGAGAGAGTCAGTCAGAGGTCAGACGCCATCACAGCTAGATCGAAAAACCAGAGAATTGCGTCTGTCGGGAAACACAGCCTTATGCATCTCATAGAACGTACCAAACCATTGTTCCAATATGAAGATGTGGACAAAAATTCGACTGTGTCGAGAAACCACCGCTTGAACAACAGGGAGAAGGAGCGGCATAGTTACTGAGACAGAAGGCGAGATAGCTAGTATAACCGCCATGCCGGTGAACACACGACTGCACGGAGGGAGGCTAGTGGTGTAGCTGAGCGGGTCGGTAGTGACCCCGTCCTGCGAGTTGTAAGTAGGTTAATTACTTAAGTGTTTAACCGAATGAACTGCTTGTGAAGAAATAAAGCTATGTATTCGGCGTGTTTTTCACTCATGGAAAGCCGTAGTGGTTCAGTGTATTCTGGTACGTATTCAAGCTTAGTTTGCCAGTGTAGCGACAGCATACCCCGACCAACACATTGGCAGTTCCTTTTTGGATAAAATCTTTTCATGAAACGGTTTCTTCTACGTGTCCGTTCTTTTGTCAAGTTTTCTAGTTATATTTTGTCTCCATTCATTTTTCCGTGTCAGGTCGACAGCAGTCACCCCCATGTTAGATACCATATACCACAGAGTAGAACACTTGAGAAGGGCTCTCTCCGCGACCTTCCATTGGCTGGGAAGGTCCAATTTGGAGAAATACTTGACTTGCACCTTGTCGTCTTCACAGACCATAGTTTGTAAAATGGAGTAATACCTTTCCATAACACAAAGTCTGGGCTGAATTTAGAGACCATGTGTTGCCCACGCAGCATGATCCCTCTCTCGACCTGTCTAGTTTACTCCAGAGGAAAAGTAACATCAATACATCTGGAACAAGACAAGCTGCAGAATCTTCAGGATCAGCAAAGCCATGCTCTAACTGTCCGCCTGTCCTAACTTCGATCCTAGACCAGTTACCAACCAAGGCTTAGAGCCTGGTCTGCTCTGCCATGACATTTAGTCTTTAGGTTGCATTTCCTCACACTAGGACAAGGCTTGTACCCTCCCAGTTGCACTCCTCCGCCCGAAGCCGTTGGCACAATGTGGGGTACTGGATTTGGGAAGCGCCGACAAACTTTCGGCGCTAACAGAAGCAGTTAGTATCGTCTACTGTCATACGGTAGCTCAGTCACATCTGACTAAGACCTAACACACGGAGAGATACTACAGACAGGGTGGTTAGACTGATCACCTTCAGCTATCAAACTTCAGGAGTTCTTACGATACGCTGAGTAGGAATCAGCGTTACTTTACTTTCCTTGTCTAATGAACTGATGTCACAAAAGGCTTCCGAAAGCTAAAGATCCCAACCCTATCGGGAGCCTCCATACGTTCTCAATGCCCAAACAGTTTGATTGAACTACTCGGGAGCTTATAGCTAGAAGGTGATTTTCAGAATGTTTTGAGCGTCGCTTGTTCATGGAACAAACCATGAAACGAAACTTTGCCAAAGAACTCACACCCTTTAAATGCTGGGATTGATTGTGGCGTACTGCAAAGGACATGCAACTAACTCATACATGCCCACGTTCGAAAAACAGATGTTGGAGATTTGGCTGCAGATCGCCTTACGTTGATTTGTTTAATGAAATGTTTTGGGTGCCGGTGTTCAGAAAGCAATGGCAAACTACTTAACGTAAAATTTCCCATGAATCACGAACAGACAAAAAATGCTGGGGTTGACTGCTACGACTTGTAAAGGATGTGCAACAACAATTTATGATCACATCGTCTGTGTAGATGTAGAAAGTTATCGAAATTATCAACAAACATGAGTCGTGGTTTTATTAGAAGAATGTTGAGAATAACGTTAATGGATTTTAAAAAAAAACGGTGAGATACAGACATTTACTATTAGATTCCATAGCTACATTAGCCTTATATGGGAATGTGACAGTCAGGGGAAAGACATGAAGATAGAGAAACATTAAGTGAAAATATTCAAAAGCTCAGTTTAATAAAGCACCATACACATAACTAAGATATACATAGTGAGAATCGCCTTTATCTTCTACAGACAAGACACCCCAAAATGAAGAAGAAGGCGATGATGATGATGATGATGATGATGATGATGATGATGATGATGATGATGATGATGATGATGATGATGATGATGATGATAATGATGATGATGATGATGATGATGATGATGATGATGATGATGATGATGATGATGATGAAGACGATGACGTAGAGGAAGAAATATCTATTGATGCCATCACCTATTAGTGTCGATTGGTCTATACAAATATGGGGTTAGCACCATATGCACAATGAACATCAACGGGTTAACGCAGTGTCTTTTACTTTCTACTTGCACCATCTGCTGGCTCATGATGACAATGGTGTAGGTTCACATCCCAGTGTTGACAGAACTCACTGTCCCGACCTGTACTCCTCTAGTGTCAACCCTGCATCATGAAAGTGGCCTAGGTTAAAATCTCATTGTTGAATAAACTCAGTGTTCCTACTTGTATTCCTTTAGTGTCAACCCTGCATCGTGAGGTGGGTACCCGATCATTTAAAAATTCGTTGCGAACATGTCTCGAAGCAAAAGAGTAAGGAGGTTAACTGGTCACTAAACCTGATTTTGAAGTGAGCTAGAATAAGTGAAGGAAAATCACATTTTCCAACGCTGTAACTGCCATCGGCCTACCTGTACAAATATTGCATGTTCTTTGCAGGACGTTGTTGCAGTAAACCACACAGCCAGGTTGATGTGTTAGGCAAGTTTACCTTCAGTAGTTTGCCATTGCATTCTGAGAGGGAAGTCGAAGTTGAAGTTCAACTGACAGGGTTAGGGAACGATCCCCCTACCCTGCCATTAGCCCGGTCTGCTTTCACGTGGTCATTGTTTCAGTGAATTACATATACACCAGTTGTGTAGAGTTCATTTATCCTGGTCCCGAAGCCAGGTTTCAACTTTCTGTAATCAGGTTGACGACTGAGTATTTCGTTTCTAGAAGCTGCCATCACAGCCCGGTGGAGCCGAACCCACACAGAGGCAGATTCATAACATTGATCTGGGCTCCCAGGATAGTTAGTTAGATAGTTAGTTAGTTTCCTCTTGAGCCCAAGGCGGCGCATAGAGAAGAAGTCATGGCTCTCCATGCCTCGCGGTTCGCTGCTACCTGTTGTAGATCTTGGATGTTTACTTGGCCGTTAAAAGCTGCGGTCCTAGAAGACCCAATTTACCCTGTTATAGTGGGATGTCGTTACCTATTTTATGAGTTCATATAAAGCCTATGATTGTCTCAACTATGACTACTAGACATCAAGTTACAACTGCTCCAGCGTCGACAGCTCTGGTTAATCCTTATCCAGAGGAATTGAAGGGAACACACTGGGAATGGAGTACCCTCTGTAACCAAAAGAAAATTTCAGAATGTGGATGTCAGTTCAACATTAACAAAGGATCAGCATAAGCAGATTCGGGATCTTTTGGCTACTTATGTGGATGTACTTACAGACAAGCTATGACTTACTGATTTATTAGAGTTCGACATGAAGTTGATTGACCCTAATTCCGCGCGATTCAAAACTTAACCATTTCCGTATACCAAAGTGAATATTTAGAGGGAAGAGGTTCAGCAGATGCTCTCAGATGGAGTCATATCGCCATCTGAGTCCCCTTACAGTGTAAGTGGGGTTTTGTTGAGAAAACCCAGTGGAGAGCATAGATTGTACATCGATTATCGACAGCTCAACGCTATAACTGAATTTCAGACAGAACCTCCACAGAATAAGAATCATCTCTTCACTAGTCTCAGCACAACCTAATACTTCACTAGGATAGATCTCAGCAAAAGATATTATCAGATATCTATGAAACAGGAAGTTCGACCATGGTTGGCCTTCAGTATCCCTGGCGGGCACTATGAGTTCAACTTTCTTCATTTTGGACTAAGTAACACTTCTAGTGTTTCTACGATGAGGAAGGTATTTGACCCATTGCATCATCCTGCTATTAACAGTATTATGAATGCCATTTTAATTGCAACTGAAACGTTTGAGGAACATGTTGCAGCACTGCATCTTCTTTTTAACGATTGGAATAGACTGGGTTGACAGCAAGACCAAACAAGTGTCAGATAGTTTTCCGGCAATTGGATTTTCTATGTCATAGTGTATCTAATTGATTCATGACACCTCATGAGAAGCTTTAAAAAGCACTTTGTCCTAGAACCAAGAAGGATGTTAGATCATTCATTTCATTGTAAGTATTCTATCCATACTATGAAATGAATAATCTAACATCCTTCATTTCCCTGACTGCTCGTTTAGCTTATCTTACAAGAAAAGGGAATCCAGAGAAAGTCAAATCGTCGGCTGAATGCTGAGCTTATACAGTTCTTAAGAAAGCATTGATTGCTAAACCAGTTCTTCATTTACCATATGTCAAACGTCCATTCATACTTCGAACTGATGCAAGAAACATTGGAAATGTTGCTACACTTCTTCAGAGAAACGAAGATGAGCTTTCAGAATTATTTTCAGTTGCTTATGCAAGTAGAAAACTGTATGCGGCGCTGAAAAATTATTCAGTTGTAGAAAGGGAGTGCCTAGCATGGTATTGGCAGTGGAGTATTTTCAGGCTTATTTGTATGGAAAGCATATTATAGCGCAGTGTGATCATTAACCCTCTATGTTTTTGGTGGCGTCAAGGAAGCTGAATGCAATGCTGATGAGACGTTCGTTGCTTTTGAAATCATATTCGTTCCAGATTGAATATGTACCTGTAAAATTGAATGTTGGTGCAGACATTTTTTAAGTTGACATCCGGTTTCCGATGAACTACTAGTTTCAGATGTGGTAGGAAAAATTGAGGAACGGAAGCATCAGACTAGAGAGTCTGAAAACTATGGATGACTGTTGCACCAGTTATCCTCAGGAAGAGCAGTCCTGGAGGGTAGACATGTGCTATATTTTTCACCGTCTTTCCAGATTTCCCGAGATTTATCACAAATGTACAGTTGAATCACCATACAGAGAGTTATTCAATCAGCACTAAAATACATACAAATGTCAACATATTTGGAACAGGCTTCGCGTTTCAATAACGAAAAGACCATTGGATAGATTGGTTCGAGGTGCCGACAGAAATCCCGGCCAAGACATGACATTCAAAGTCTTTACCTTTACTGTAAAATACCTTTACATGGGTACCTAAAAGCTGACTAAGACATTCAGTGTCAAGAAAATATTTTTACATGAGGACCTAATAGCTGACTAAGACAGTCGGATTCAAGAAAGTACCTTTGCATGAGGACCTAACTGCTGGCTAAGACATTCAGAGTCAAGAATCTACCTTTAAATGGGTACCTAAAAGCTGATTAAAACATTCAGAGTCAGGAAATTACTGTTACATGAGTACATAATAGCTGACTAAGACATGTATAGTCAGAAAAGAACCTTTACATGAGTACCTGACATCTGAATACGACATTCATAGTCAGGAAAGAACCTTAACATGGGTACCTAACACCTGACTCTCATTCAGAGGCAGGAAAGTATATTTACATGCGTACCTAACAGCTGACTAAGACATTACACAGTTCTATGCAGCCGGTTTGGGAGGACTGATAAAACAATGAGATAAATGCATCAATGTTGATGTAAATTATGTTGAGAAATAAAGGGACAATGTATATATAAAAATAAAATGATTTTAAGTTGGTATCATAGTTAGTTATTTTTCTACAGCCATTTGTGACTTACTTATTAACTTACCCTCGTATTTTGAATATTATAATTTTCTTCTCCGTATATCTCCTCATCCACTTCCGGTTACGAGCGGACGTGTTTTCACAAGCTCTCCCAATTTTTATAGAATTGATCAAAGTATTGCCTATTTCAGTCGAGATGCTGTGTATATTATTGTGTTAGTTCTAAAACTGGATCTAATACGAATTAATATCTTAAGTTTATGTGACTGGTGTTTAGTGCAATGAGGATTTCTTTGATAAATGGACTGTAAAAGGTCGGTAAGGTCTGCGCAGACTTCAAGTCCTAGGAGACCAAGTCTACCCCGAATCACGGTGTGGCTTTCGACAGAACCGGTCCACCATTGATATGATATTCTCATTGCGACAAATGCAAGAAAAATGCCGTGAACAGAATCAACCACTGCTTATTGCCGTCCTCGCCTTCACAAAGGCATTTGATTTGGTCAGTCATAAGGGTCTGTTCAAGGCACTAAAGAAGATTGGCTGCCCACCAACTCTTCTGTCCATTGTGGAATCGTTCCACACAGGCATGAAGGGTGTAATCAAGTTTGATGGCTCAACTTCAGAAGAGTTTGAAATCAAGAGGGGAGTTAAGCAAAGTTGTGTACTAACCCCCACCCTCTTTGGGATATACTTTTCACTTCTACTGAAATATGCCTTTCGTGATCAGGATGGTGGTATATACATTCACTCACGCTCAGATGGTGGCCTCTACAATGCTCAGAGATTGAAGGCCAAGACCAAAATTAGGAGGGTACTGATCAGAGAGTTGCTTTTTTGCAGACGATGCTGCAGCTGCGACCCACTCTGAGGAAGAATTGCAATGTCTACTATCTGCATTCTCCAATGCTTGTTCTGAATTTGGTTTCACAATTAACAAAAAGAAGACACAAATTATGTCACAAGGTGCACATGGTGTACCATCAATCCTTATTGACGACGCCGAACTAGTGATGGTAGACCATTTTACATATCTAGGATCAGTGGTAAATAGCAAATGATCTCTAGATCAGGAGATCAACATCCGGATTGGTAAGGCAGCAACAACAATGAACAGGTTAAGAAAAAGAGTCTGGGAGAACAGGAAGCTTATTGCCAAAAACAAAAGTCCTTGTCTATCAAGCCTGTGTCCTTAGTACTCTTCTTTATGGCAGTGAAGCCAGGTCAGTTCACTCACACCAAGTGAAATGTTTAAACAGCTTTCATATGCGGTGTCTGCGAAGAATTCTTGGTATTAAGTGGCAAGACAATATCACACATACTGAAGTATTGGAAAGATCAGGTTGTGTGACGGTTTATTCCATGCTCAGTCTTCGTAGACTTAGATGGATAGGACATCTTAGGAGGATGGATGATGGTACGTTACAAAGATGTGTGTAAGCGGGACATGATTGATACAGGCATTGATAATGCACAGCGGGAGCAAGTCGCCGCTGAACGTGTTGCATGGAGAGCAAACATCAGAAATGGAATAAAGACAATGGAGAGCATTATTGCAGATAAGTCACACACCGAGCGTGTGAGACGTAAGATTGTGCATGATGGTGGAAATGACCACGTGTTCACATGCACCCACTGTGAACGGACATTTACAGCGCGAATTGGCCTTATCAGTCACATTCGCTACCACCATAGGTAAAAGTTATTATGCCTTTTTAAAGCACAAACTATCGTCTGGTAAGGTTATTCAATTTTGAAATCAACTAATTATCAATTAACGACAACGTGTAATTAAACCATGCGTGACTAACGCGTGGTAAGTCGCCAAGCACACAATATCGCAAGTCCGTGATTAGTTCTGTGTTCTTATCTCAATTATCAAAACGAACGAACCACAACACATGACTTCAAATTGCCCGCGGCGTGTCTAGACTACAATGAGTTCGCTGCATCCTTCAAACGGATTTGATAACATGATGCAGTAATGTCATCGATGGTAGAGGCCTCTCTGGAGGTGACTGGTGTTAAAACAAGATCCGGTGTACGATCGGCAGTGAATAAACTATACACACTAAACAAAGAGAAGGCGGTGAAGACCAAACTAGCCAGGTATGGGAACCCAGTTGGCCGAGTCGTCCAACACACCAATTCTGGCCAATGTGTTACAGTATCCTTTAACAATACACGCAATTATTACAAGCCTGATTGAATTCAAGACAGAGCAGATAGGAGCAGGGCCTACGTGGAAGACCTGATTACGACGCCAGTCCTTACAATACACTTGTATCACTCGAAGAACACATTATTAGCTCAGGACAGAGTTGAAAACATTAACTCTTGGCTAAAATTAGACTTTGTCGAGCTGGAGAACTCAATACATACATTCACGAGCAGAGACATATCAAAGACACAAGATATCATCAACATGATCGTCTCGAGTGAGGAATCAGAATCTACACAGCCCACAACTACAGCTGTGGATATCACAGCAGACAATATTTCTCAACTACAGCGTACAATGAATGAACAGGAAAATACCATAAACACGAAGATAGCTACCCCATCAGTGCTCTTGGCTATTGAATACCCAATGGAGCATCTCCAAAACAACGTAGAAACCAACGTAAGAGTAGCAGAAGAAATATCAGCCTTAGATGACATGCCAGCTATAAATGGACAATCGTGCGATTGTCATAGGCGCATTGAGGTAATAGAACAATCCTTAAAGGCGCTCACTGTTACTGTTACAGCGAACATTGAAGCTAACAGCAAGACCAGCAGTGACTACATTGCTCTCAAAGCAGAACTCACGCTCCTGAGAGAAGAAAATCTGGTGCTAAGTAAAACAATAGAAACTTTACAGCACGAGTCCACCACCAACCCAACTGAACAAGCGTGTAATTCCCAAGCAGCTGTATCAACTTCGGAGAATCTTGAAGCCCAGTTTCACCAGAAACAAATAACTAAACAAGACGCGAAAAAACCTCAATGTACAGAGGAAGATAAAACACTACAAGGCAGTCTGTACAATCGCTGTAAAAATAAGCAACAGATTCGAAGTTCTTCCAGAAAACTCGTCAGAAAACGTACAGTGTTTTAGTGCACTGCCAACAGACAACATACGCCTCTAGGAAACACAGGGAGAGTCACACGGAGATGTACAGACTGCTGCTAAGTGGGAGAAACAACGGGCAAGGCTTACTGACAACCAACATTTGCAGACAGCACGACCCGACTGTACACACATTATAATAGGCGACTCTCTAATGAAAAGTCTATACAGCTACCGAGATGGCCACTTCAGACAAGGACATTGTTTCCACAATTCCATTGCCTGGGGCAGGTGTCGACCGGCTAACAGACAAGATTAGGAGGTTGGATGTAAATCGTAACGTTAAAAAGGCAAGCGTTCATATTGGTTTTAATGACACAATGAACAATCAGCAAATCACAGCATCTCAACTGCTGGCGCTCTTGAACTGATTACGTCACACTTTTCCTAACTCGTCTATATTCTTCTCCTCATCATATCACCGAGTTATGGATTCCAGCGTCGTCTAGCTGACATAAATAACAACAGATTGCAGAAGTTTTGTTCTCACAACAACATACAGTTAATCAACAACACACCGGTGTTTACTTCATAGTCTGGAGCACCTAAAAAGCGACTTTATAAGGATCAAGTACATTTGTCTACATTAGGCACCAGCTTGCTCGCCAAAAATATTAAATACCCAGAACGTACACAACCTACATCTAATACTGGATCGCGTAGGACACTTTTAGCTACACTACCTCAAACTCAAGCCAGACGACATACTCCCGCCACATCAAGTACCAATAGGCCAGAAGAGAGCAGACCACTAATAACCACGGCACCTGATATCCAAACCAGACAGAACATTTCCATCACACCAAATCCGTACAATACGCCTTCTTTCACACAGGAGGGTGATAATTATGAAGATACGTTCCCTATTCTCCACAGCAAGGATCAATCCAGTAGTAACAACAACGTGCCACCACAGCCTACTGTTAGCCACGAATCAGAGCCTGTAGTTGGAAGTCGTTACACACCCGTGATAAATTAACAGTATCCATTCCATTGTAACCCAGAGTTGTTATACCTTACACGTTTTAGCCCAGCTTCACTTCGTCAGGCACTTATGATGTCGCTGTACCAAGGACCAACACGGCCTGGTATTTACTAGCAATTCAGTACAAAGCAACACCGGATCTCGGTACAAGAAAGAGCCTCTCCTACAAAGTGTATGTGCATACTTGATTATTGTTTCATATAGCAGTGTATTAGATTGTGCGTGGCTATAAACATTGACTCGTATTGAAGTCACAGAGATTGACACTTAGTTGGATATCTTTTATAATACTTTTTTTTATCGCGTTTAATACTGTGAGTGAAGGGTCTTCACTGATCATCCTTACTGATCTCTATACGTATTTTGTTTGTGTGCGTATATAGATTGATAGAGATATTACTGTTTATCTGTACTTTAGAGTGTGCATTGTTATAAGGGACATAAGTTGTTGTGACGAAACGGCGATTCATCTGTGCTTCGTCGAGCGAGATTCCACTTTATTCGGCGCGTCATCAGGGACTTTTCCTGTTATTAATAGACTTGGGATAGTCGAGTAGGATTTTCCATCTTGAAGGTTCGAGAAGCACCTGGATTTGGATGACCAGGGTTGCTTAGCACAGCACCAATTTCTCGTGCAGCTAGAACCTAGAATTTCCAGTGCGGAAAATAGAGTTTTCTCGTGGAGTTGAGACACATCGGGAAGCACTCATTTCTCGTGCGCTATGGTACGAACGTAGGAGAAATGCGGCAGTCACAGCTCATTCGCTTTCTTAATCTCCTGGTGTGAGGACGTACTGCGTTGTGTGGCACTTTGAACATTCCCTCACACTCAACCAAGATGAAGCTGACTGTCGAATCTCACGGCCTGCTGGCTCACAGACAGTAATTGTAGCTGACTGGACAAGATTCCCTGATTGAGGTACTTACTTTATTAATTACTTTAACGCTGTAAATTGAACATAGAAGGCGATCGTTCAGAACTCATTAATATGCGGCCGACTTTGCATCCCTAATGAGGGATCGATCGATAAGCCGGTTGAAAACGAGGGCGGTACACAGCTGTATGTATTTCTGTGTTGACAAGCCGTCGTGAAACGCTGAAGTTTCGTCAACTGCTTAGATATGAAAGTCCGTTACATCGGCATATTGTGTTCAAGTGTTATTAATTGGTTATAGTGAGTAGTTGCATATACTATGTTTGCTGTACTATAATAGGGAACAGTAAACTGTTGTGTATAATGAACCTAATTTATGTCAGTCAGTAATTAAGGCTAGCAGAGCGTTGGAATTAGGCAGGTAAGTTGATAGAGGGAGATTTTAGATAGTGAATTGCTGAAGTGCTAGGAAAATAGAGCACTTAATGATTAGCCATAGGAAGTGATGTAGCTATTTTGTGTGTGAATCAAATAGTGAATTCATTTCGAGGAACTGTGGAATTCAAAGAAGGTAAGTTCTTCAATGGTGCTATATATATATATATATATATACGACGTTGTTATCACGTATATATTAGGTCATGTTGTGTAATACTTCCATGAGTGATGTACCGACCGCCGAAGTGTTTCGATGCGAAATAACATTGCGTTACCGTCGCGATGTAAACTTGCGTTCTTGATTCTTTCTTTACTGTCATGTTCTTTTCTGCTTGCATAAGTACATCAGTGCTGGTGTGATGAAAGTATGGGGGAACAAAGGGAGGTTGAATGAGGCACGGGGACAAATGGGATATGGGGACTACATGTACGTTATTAAAGTATGGGACTGGCAAATCAGGCCAGCCATGAAGTTCGGCCAAGGCCAAGGCTAATCCGCTTGGAAGATCAGAACTGGAGTGAACCTTTGAACATGCAGGGTGCATGTTTGACTAGAAGGAATTCTAGACTCTAGGGAAGAGAATAACAAGAAGAGTTTCGCTACAGAGTGGGCAGGAGGTCCCACCAGCGAAATGGAAGGTGCACATATATTATGTGGTCATGTATTATTACGATATCCCACGTGGTAGTACATTGATCGTTGTTATGGTTCTTATTGGATTTGTAATGTAAGGATGGGGTCCAGGGACTCCTTACCTTGATATTTAATTCTCGTTAACTCTAGAACAAATATAGTGATGGACTTTAGCGACAACCTTTATGTGAATAGGGATAGGTGAAACTTTAGATCAGACTCCCCATTCTTGATTCGTAATCTGTGTGATGGGCTGTTCTGAAGGGCCATCTGACATTGGACAGAGACTCATGCTTTAATACTGTCAACATAGAGATGATGCTCTACTTAGTTGAATAACTGGGTAGCATGACTGAAGGTTGAATAGTCATTGATTTGATGCATGTGGGCCAATGTTTGGAGCCGAATACTTTCACCGATCGCTCTTCCTTTCAGGTGTTGCCTGTTAGAACCAGCCTATTACTACCGTTTTTGACGGAAACCACCACGTGCTCTATGGCGAATGGTCACTATACCTACTTACCACGCCTGACTGTACCACAATATGCAAGAGGGTGAAGCATCATGAATGACTAATACTCACCACGTGATTCATGATCCCTGCAGCAGCACTTGTGGGAAACTAGATGGTTTGTTTCTGTTTAGGAACTGTTGATAATACTATATTTCAGCAATGTGTTCGTACCTGAGCAATCATGCCGGTGTATACAGAATATTGATGTACGACGGAAATATGATGAGAAGCTCGCTCCAGAGAGAGTTACCAAGGAGCTCATCGATTCCAAGTCAATGTTTATCCGCCTAACCGTCGGAGACTCCAGGCATAGATTGGCCCTTAACAAGGTGCGGTAACTACGTCAGAAACCAGTCTACGGTCATGACTAGACCCACACAAGTTTGCGTATGTTGTTACAAGAACTCGTGAAGGTATACAGGTCAACTCATCCTTGTCCTGATGAACATTGTATGCTGAAGGAGAATGAGTTATTATCAAATCACTCTGCCAACTGAGTCAAAGAAATATTGACAGTATGTTCAGTCACCAAGGTCAACCATGTTGCACTATCTTGTGTGCCTTGACTCCGATGGAGTCTGAATATTGATGACTGCGTAGTGTATTGAAATCATCTGCAGGAACATTTGTATATTTCCTGTCTCTTATGAACTTGCTGCAGTAATGATTCACTACCCAACCAGGGGTACGCGATTCTATTCCAGGACCATTAGGTTGGTCATTTACTACATCTAGTGAAATCAAGAGATCAACTGGGGTCACCTCAAGCAGGAGGGTCTCCCAGCCAGGCTTAATATTAAGAGCTGTTTAGGGTTGTTAACAGTGACTCACTGTGACATTGTAGATTTGAAGTTCATCCAGCCGTGTGTGGTCCAAGTGGTTAATTCCTCTGACACCTGATCTTAGCTCTGGGGACGGAGTGGTCTCCAAAGGTTCCAGTCATTATTCTGGAAGGGAGCCTGGTGAGTGGCGGACCGACTGGACGGAACATCTACATCAAATCTTCATCTCAGCCTAATGATGAAACTAGTAGCATCTCTGACTCTGACGCTGTCTCTAATCTATCCTCTACTATTTTAAATAGAATTATTCTATCAGGGTGTTCAATTCATACCTATTGTCTTTAGGGTAGAATAAACTTTGTTTATGTTGACTTATTCTTTTTACAGTTATTGAGTGTGGTCTCGGACGATGCCTCAGTGTTCATTGTCCCAAGGGAGAGGGTAGTTAGTGGGGGTCTAGAATCTGGGAGGAGCTTGTAGACATATTCAACTAACACGAGGTCAACAGCAGAGTAAACAGTGTGTCTACCTTTCCAACCCCTGGGGTTAGAATACACGGGAGTGCTAAGAACACCTTGGGCTTGGTTAATTCTCAACATCCAAGGCGAACCTGTCACAGTTGTATTCATTTTGTGGTTTAAAAAGTTCATGATTACGCATTGTTAAATTGTCTAATAAGCATGAACACTGGCTCAGTAATAATGGGTTCAGAATCGGGCATTTAAATATCTGCCATCTATTAGGGAAGCTGCCTTAAATATCACTTATAGTAAATCAAAATTTTCACATGTTCGGCGTTAGCGAAAGTCGATTAAATAGCACCATCTCAGATGATGACTTCGCCATCAGAGGCTTTAAAAGCATTAGAAGAGATCCCTATCAGAAACAAGAGACGGGTATCGCTTAACGCCCACCGTAGGCTAGATTTTGAAACCTGTGAGATTGAGTGTGTATGGCTTGAGTTTAAGCTTTAAAATCGCATACCCCTAGTAGTTGGCTATCTTTATCGAAACCCCAGTGCAGGAAATATCTGGTATGAAAAATTCACAACTATGATGGATATAGTCTTTAGTAATGCTAGAGAAATAATACTGCTAGGTGACTTCAACATAGACACTAACAAATCAAACAAAACATGGGGAAATATAACATGGAGTCATATAACTTCCAACAGTTAGTCAAACAAGCCACTAGAATAACAAAATCATCTGCGACACATACAGATCATATCTATACTGCGTGTGTTGACAACATCACAGAATGTACTGTCCCTATTAATGCAATGAGCGATCACTACCCAGTATGTTGCACATGGTCGAAAAGAGGTACCAAAACTTTGAAACATAAAACATGTAAGTATAAAATATAGAAATTACAAAAACTTCAATCAAGATGCCTTTTTACAAGACTTGCTCAACTCATCTCTGGACTATGTTTACGAGCTTCCTGAACCAGATGATGCTCTGGACCACTGGCTGAAGACCTTTCTAAGCGTATTTGATAAGCATTTTCCATTTAAGGAAGTTCGTGTTAAATATCACACTAAGTCCCCGTGGATCACACAGGAGGTAGTGGGACTTATGAGATACCGGGACAGGGCACATAAAAATAGAGATGTAACTATGTACCGTAGTCTGAGAAACAAAGGTCAATATGTTATTCGAAAGGAAAAGAAAAAACTATTTTAAGAACTTAATAATAGTGTGACATTTTCAATTTCCCCATAACTACAGCTTGAGAACCGTCGACAAGGCACAGCCTATTTTCTATACATCGTTGACAACGCCTGTTGATATTACCAATGCAATGATTGTGAAAACACATACGTCGGGAAATTCATAGCGCCCAGTAAATACAACGACCGGCGATTTATTAATTGGAATAACAGATTACGCCCAGTATTCCAAAGTTTGTTGTCATTCGCCCAGATGAAGTATTATTTTACGGCAGATAGTGCTGCAATGGAATGCAGACTAAAAACGTCAAACTAAGAAGAGAAGGTCCGCGGATATTTACCTTACATAAAGGATGTCCGAATAACCAGGTTTATCCGACCTCCCAGTGTAGACTAAGTGCGCAATTAACGTGGCAGGGGGGATAATAGATTTTATATAAGGAGTAGCTAATTCAGTATAGGGGGTTCTCTAGTAAAAGTGATTCTAACGGGATGTGATTTTCAGTGGATAATATTACCGAGAATCTGGAGACAAAAAGGTGAGAAATACTTGTAAAGCTACCCTGTTTGTGTCGAGGAAACGTCAGTTTAATATCAGTCTTTAGGTCATGATAGTGATTAGTGACTTAAGTCTAACGAAGAGACCTATTCTGAAATACATCATGGAGCATCTCCATTTTCTTATGGTGACTGCCATAATTTGTAGACCCTGTAAATGTCTTGTAGGCTATCCTTGGATTGTCTTATGTTTCTTATCCTAGGATTGGCGAGAGAATTTATCAGGATAATCTTTCTTTGTGATGATCTAAATGTCATTTTTATGTGTGTCTAAATACGCATGCATGTTATATGATATATACGTATTATCTGGAACATTATATACATTGAGTGTGTGATGGTTTTATGTTACCCCCTATCCTGAGGAAAGGACATATGCATAATGACCAGAGTGAGATGTCACTCTTAATCGGAGTCAGATCAGTAGACCCTGACCACTGAGCGAATAATTATATTAATGAGTATGATTGCTTGGTGCACACAAGAGTCAGGCGTGCATTGCAGACATGCTAGAGGTAAGCCTATGTCATGTAGGGGATTGGTTAAGTCCAAGCATGTAAGTGACACTATAGTCAGCGGACAACGGTCTGGCTGATTTATCTCTATGTAGTAGTAGTAGTAGTAGTAGTATATGGGTGTTTGTTCCACACTTTTTTGAGGATGTGGAGTTTTCTAATTATTGTGTAAGGAGGGGTACAATTATGTTGTCCATTATGTTACAACAGATATGGGAGGTGGTCTGTTGGTACAAGTGATGATGCCAAGAAGGGAAATCATCCCTGGCCGAAGTGGAGCGATTCCTCAGTGAAGGAGGAAATCTGCGTTCTTATATTTGCCACTCCGCCACATAAGGATGAAGCTAAGTTGCATTACCACCCCATGTATCCTCATTTAAGTCCAGCGGCCAACAACTAATAAACAACTACGCCACGACTCTTAAACTACGTGACAACTATTCAACAAGTAAACAACAACCTTTACGCACGTCCAATTAGTCTATATTGATACCTACCGAGATCATTCTACAAGGAATAATGAACCATAGAATACCCAGTGTCAAGATCAACTAGTGCCAGATTCGACCAGAAAATAAACATTTATAAACATTGTTTATCTTAACTAGAGACATACAAACAGTTATATGTAGTTAAGTGTGCTATAATTGTGTTGGATGTTCTTGAATTTTTGGTATCAACGATCAGACATTAGGATAGTAATATTTGTTAGATAATTAGGCATAAAGATATCAAGTGTGTAATATTTATGTAAATTGTATTGCCCATGGTGCATACCCCCAATCCGTTTCTTTTATTACATTAATGTAAACGTCTCCTACTGTGTTCTGTAATTTCATTAGTGTTATATGTGACTTCCTTTAATTAATAGTAGAGTGATAGAGTTACTTCACTTAACGATCAGATCCAACAAGAGAGAGCCGGTGGCAGGGATACAACTCGCCTGTCCTCTAATTAGAGTGATCTTACTTTCTCTTTAAAGCAGTGACTTCCCTGGGCTCTCCTGCGTGACCTCCTATCAGGAAAACCTATTTTATCATTTGGGAATCTCACGAGCCAATTCCTGGTTTTCCTATAACAGAGGTCCCCTGATAATTTGGGACAGCGATCTCCCATTTCTATTCTAATATACCACAAGTGTGTGCACGGTCCGGGATTTCATAGTTGTTAATTTCAGATTAGCAATTACCATCATATTCCCTACCCCTAGTACAGTTAATACTTAAGTAGAGGTTAATATTTATGACTCAGTTGTTGGCCGACGGAAATTATATTTCTTTTTTTTTGCATGTGCATGCCATATACAATGTGTAACCAAATTGTAGTTTAATTAATTAGCTGTTACTCATCTTGCCTACTCAAAATAAAGTGCTTGCTCAGTCTCTAAAGTAGATATCTGTGGGGTTGACTATAAGCATATCTCACCTACTGTTACCAGAGGCATAATTAGAGAATGGCAGACACAGCTAAGTTAAGAGCCCAATTTATAGAAACGGGAAAACTGTGTGGTCTCCAAGGTCCCGATTTGGCTAAGTTTACCTCAGATGAATTTGAAAAGTACGAAAAGTTGAGGATGGAAAAGGAAATTTCAGATGAAAGGCTGAGGATGGAAAGAGAATTAGAAGAGAGAAAGCTGCAAGCCGAATTGGAAAACAAAGAGAAGGATCGACAGCATGCTCTTGAAATTAAAAGGATGGAGAATGAGATAGAGCTAAGGAGAATGGAGTTAGGAAACCAACCAGCGACCTCCGCACCTAATGTTAGCCCGATTGCCGAAGCAATTGCAGAAGCGAGCTCTTCACAGACAGGTGCCATGGCTTTCCCTCTGGAACCATTTTCAGATCATAGCGACACGATTGAAAGTTATCTTCACCGATTCGAACGGATGTGTGCTATGTGTGGCCTAGAGGAAAGTAAATGGAGTATAAAATTGTCACAGGGACTGCGCGGTATTTCATATGAGGTATTTTCCAGACTGCGTCCGGAGGAACTTGATAACTATGAAGTTCTCAAACAGGCATTACTTGCCCGATATGAAGTGGATGCAGAAAGCTATAAAAAGAAATTTAAGAGTGCTAGGAAAGACCCAGGAGAAAATTATGCACAGTTTATTGATAGGTTAAGAACATATTTACACAAGTGGCGCACATTAGGCAAATTTGAGGAAACATGCGAAGGGTTCCAGGAAATGTTCATCATTGATCAGTTGAAAGATAGGATGACAGCTGACATGAAGGCATTCCTTACTCAACATGGTGCTGAAAAACTGGATGCTATTACTACCATGGCAGAGAGGTATGAAAAGTCACAGAAGGAATCTGGAGGTACTCGCCCGAAGACAGTAGCTACCTCAAATGACAACTCTCAGAAGCCCAAGGAAAATAATGGTAACAGGAATAGTAAGCAAAAAGATAAGAAGAAGACCACCACCCACAATTTAGCTCAACATGCCTTGAGAGAGGGGAAACAATATTGTCTGAAATGTAATATTACAGGACACCACACGAAGGACTGCCGGCGTAGAAACCCTCCTCATACTATTGCATGTATGGCAAAACTGGAAGCGAGGAAGGTGAACACTGATGACCCTTCATGTAGGGATAAACATAAAGAAACCAACCCCAGACTTCCAGTAGTAGAATCAGTTACACTTAACGGATTCATTACCACGTGTCTCTATGATACTGGTCTTCAATTTGATGCAATTGTTTCTACCTCGTTAGTGAACCCTGATCAAGTCACTGAGGAAACAATTGAACTCCAGGGGCCTTTAAAAAGCACAGTGCCGATGTCATTACCAGTGGCAAAGGTAAACATAATTTCACGTTATGTGACTGGCGAAATAAGAGCTGCGGTCTTAGATGACCCAATCTACCCTGTGATGTTGGGATGTCGTTACGTCTTTTTAGGAGATCCTGTCAAGCCTCTGATAGTCTCGGCTATGACGACTAGACAGAAAGCTAAGAAGGATCCGGCGTCGACTACTCCGACAAATCCTCAACCAGAGGAATTGAAGCAAGCCCAGGCAGCAGACAGCACCTTAGCGGCATGTTTTCATAAACTGCCCAAAGCACATTCACCCCCACATAAAGGTGAAATGTATATGAAGAATGGACTTCTCCATAGAAGGGCAGGAAAAGAAGGACAGGAGCATGCGCAACTCGTTGTCCCTTCTTCTTACAGAGCTCAAATCCTGGATATGGGCCATAGTCTACCATTCAGTGGACACATGGGAATCTATGCTACCACGCAAAGGATTTCTACACATTACTACTGGCCTGGAATGAATGCGGACATAGTTCGGTATGTCAAGTCATGTCCCCAGTGTCAGAGAGTTGCCCCAAAACACTGGACAGCACCAGCAACCTTAGGGGAAATGCCCATCACTGGCACACCATTTGAAAGAGTGGCTGTGGATATAGTGGGACCTCTCAACCGAACGAAGAGAAGGAACTGCTTTATACTTACTCTTGTGGACACTTGCTCGATGTGGGCCGAAGCAGTGCCTATGCCATCAAGCGATTCAAAGCATGTAGCTGAAGCTTTGCTTGGCATTTTTACCAGATTAGGATTTCCACTTAGAATCCTAACTGATAATGGATCACAGTTCCGAGGGAAGCTGATGAAAGAAGTTTTCAGACTCTTTCATTCTCGTCAGATTCACACGTCACCATACCACCCAGCGTCGAATGGGACAGTGGAACGATTTAACGGTACCCTTATCAGCATCTTGAGAAAGTTAGCACATGAGAAACCAGAGACATGGGATACATATTTACCTGCAGCATTATTTGCTTACCGGGAGGTACCCCATCACTCAACTGGAATTGCACCGGCAACATTGTTGTTTGGTCGACCCATCAAGGGACCACTTGAAGCTTTACTTCGAACATGGACTGATGATCAAGTTGATGAGACAGTTGTAACTGCATCTACCTATGTGACTGAGTTGAAACAACGTCTACAGCATGATTGGAAACTAGCATCAGACAATCTACTTCAAGCTAGACGTAGAATTGCTCGTTACTACAACAAGAAAGCAAAGGATCGAGAGTTGGAAGTTGGAGAGAAGGTGCTGTTACTTCTCCCAACTAGCCAGAACAAATTGCAGATCGGTTGGAAAGGACCCTATGAAGTGACCGAGAAGATTTCTCGCACTAACTACAAGATTTCCATCAGAGGAAAACAGAAGATTTTTCATATAAACCTCCTGAGGAAATATAATGAAAGACCCACCTCCGAGACAGCACATCTGATGGCTTTGGCAGTGGCTACAGAAGTTGACCATGGAAACACTATGGGTGTTAAGTACACTCTGCAAGCAAAAGAAACTTACCGGGATGTGGACATCAGTCCTACTCTAACCCAGGATCAGCAGCAGCAGATTCAAGAACTCTTAGCTTCATATGCAGATATACTTACAGATAAGCCAGGACTTACAGATTTAGTAGAGTTCGACATGAAGTTGATTGACCCTACCCCTGTGCGAGTCAAAATATACCCAGTTCCGTATGCCAAAGCGACAGCTTTAAAAGAAGAGATCCAGCAAATGCTTTCATCTGGAATCATATCTCCATCTGAATCACCTTACAGTGCAAGTGTGGTTTTATTGAGAAAACCCAGTGAAGAACATAGATTGTGCATCGATTATCGACAGCTCAATGCTATAACGGAGTTTCAGGCCGAACCTCTGCCTGACCAAAACCAACTCTTCACGAGTCTCAGCAGAGCCAAATACTTCACCAGGATCGATCTCAGCAAGGGATATTATCAGATTCCTGTAAAACCAGAAGTTCGTCCATGGTTGGCCTTCAGTACTCCTGATGGTCACTATGAGTTCAACGTTCTTCCTTTTGGATTGAGTAATGCTCCCAGTGTTTTCACCAGAATGATGAGGAAATTACTCGAACCACTTCAACATCCAGCAATCAGCAATTTCATGGATGATATCCTAATTGCTACGCAGACGTTTGAGGGACATCTTAAGGCACTCCACCGTCTTTTCAAACGCCTTAAAGAAACTGGTTTAACTGCACGACCAAAGAAATGTCAGATAGGATTCCATCAGCTTGATTTTCTTGGACATACGGTGTCTCAAGGATTCATGACTCCTCATGGAGGAAATATTGAGAAGCTACAACGAGCACCTCGTCCAAAAACCAAGAAAGATGTTAGGTCTTTTGTGTCACTGTGTGGATTCTACCAGAGATACATCAAGGACTTCAATTTCCTCACTGCTCCTTTAACCAACCTAACAAGAAAAGGGGAACCAGAGAAAGTCACATGGTCGGCAGAATGTGAGAATGCTTATTCAGAACTTAAGAAAGCATTAACAGCAAAACCAGTACTTCATCTTCCAGATCTCAAACGACCATTCATACTTCGGACAGATGCAAGCAACATTGGAATTGGGGCTACCCTACTTCAGAGGAAAGAAGATGAGCACTCAGTGCTATTTCCAGTTGCCTATGCAAGTAGAAAATTGAACTCAGCAGAGAGAAATTACTCTACCATCGAAAGAGAATGTTTGGCCTTAGTTTGGGCTGTGGAAAAATTTCAAGCCTATCTGTATGGGAAACACTTTACTGTGCAGTGTGACCATCAACCTTTGATGTTTCTGGCAGCTTCAAGAAATTTGAATGCGAGACTGATGAGATGGTCGCTACTTCTTCAACCGTATTCATTTCAGATTGAATATGTACCTGGAAAAATGAATGTTGGAGCAGACTTCCTCAGTCGACATCCTGTTCCTGACAATGTAACAGAACCAGAAGCGACAGGGACCAATGAAAAATAGATAGATTACATCTGAGGATTCTCAAGTTGCAGTTTGGTGATGTTCCAGTTCTCCCTAGGAGGAACTGTCTTAGAGGGGAGCATTGTGACATTTTCAATTTCCCCATAACTACAGCTTGAGAACCGTCGACAAGGCACAGCCTATTTTCTATACATCGTTGACAACGCCTGTTGATATTACCAATGCAATGATTGTGAAAACACATACGTCGGGAAATTCATAGCGCCCAGTAAATACAACGACCGGCGATTTATTAATTGGAATAACAGATTACGCCCAGTATTCCAAAGTTTGTTGTCATTCGCCCAGATGAAGTATTATTTTACGGCAGATAGTGCTGCAATGGAATGCAGACTAAAAACGTCAAACTAAGAAGAGAAGGTCCGCGGATATTTACCTTACATAAAGGATGTCCGAATAACCAGGTTTATCCGACCTCCCAGTGTAGACTAAGTGCGCAATTAACGTGGCAGGGGGGATAATAGATTTTATATAAGGAGTAGCTAATTCAGTATAGGGGGTTCTCTAGTAAAAGTGATTCTAACGGGATGTGATTTTCAGTGGATAATATTACCGAGAATCTGGAGACAAAAAGGTGAGAAATACTTGTAAAGCTACCCTGTTTGTGTCGAGGAAACGTCAGTTTAATATCAGTCTTTAGGTCATGATAGTGATTAGTGACTTAAGTCTAACGAAGAGACCTATTCTGAAATACATCATGGAGCATCTCCATTTTCTTATGGTGACTGCCATAATTTGTAGACCCTGTAAATGTCTTGTAGGCTATCCTTGGATTGTCTTATGTTTCTTATCCTAGGATTGGCGAGAGAATTTATCAGGATAATCTTTCTTTGTGATGATCTAAATGTCATTTTTATGTGTGTCTAAATACGCATGCATGTTATATGATATATACGTATTATCTGGAACATTATATACATTGAGTGTGTGATGGTTTTATGTTACCCCCTATCCTGAGGAAAGGACATATGCATAATGACCAGAGTGAGATGTCACTCTTAATCGGAGTCAGATCAGTAGACCCTGACCACTGAGCGAATAATTATATTAATGAGTATGATTGCTTGGTGCACACAAGAGTCAGGCGTGCATTGCAGACATGCTAGAGGTAAGCCTATGTCATGTAGGGGATTGGTTAAGTCCAAGCATGTAAGTGACACTATAGTCAGCGGACAACGGTCTGGCTGATTTATCTCTATGTAGTAGTAGTAGTAGTAGTAGTAGTATATGGGTGTTTGTTCCACACTTTTTTGAGGATGTGGAGTTTTCTAATTATTGTGTAAGGAGGGGTACAATTATGTTGTCCATTATGTTACAACAGATATGGGAGGTGGTCTGTTGGTACAAGTGATGATGCCAAGAAGGGAAATCATCCCTGGCCGAAGTGGAGCGATTCCTCAGTGAAGGAGGAAATCTGCGTTCTTATATTTGCCACTCCGCCACATAAGGATGAAGCTAAGTTGCATTACCACCCCATGTATCCTCATTTAAGTCCAGCGGCCAACAACTAATAAACAACTACGCCACGACTCTTAAACTACGTGACAACTATTCAACAAGTAAACAACAACCTTTACGCACGTCCAATTAGTCTATATTGATACCTACCGAGATCATTCTACAAGGAATAATGAACCATAGAATACCCAGTGTCAAGATCAACTAGTGCCAGATTCGACCAGAAAATAAACATTTATAAACATTGTTTATCTTAACTAGAGACATACAAACAGTTATATGTAGTTAAGTGTGCTATAATTGTGTTGGATGTTCTTGAATTTTTGGTATCAACGATCAGACATTAGGATAGTAATATTTGTTAGATAATTAGGCATAAAGATATCAAGTGTGTAATATTTATGTAAATTGTATTGCCCATGGTGCATACCCCCAATCCGTTTCTTTTATTACATTAATGTAAACGTCTCCTACTGTGTTCTGTAATTTCATTAGTGTTATATGTGACTTCCTTTAATTAATAGTAGAGTGATAGAGTTACTTCACTTAACGATCAGATCCAACAAGAGAGAGCCGGTGGCAGGGATACAACTCGCCTGTCCTCTAATTAGAGTGATCTTACTTTCTCTTTAAAGCAGTGACTTCCCTGGGCTCTCCTGCGTGACCTCCTATCAGGAAAACCTATTTTATCATTTGGGAATCTCACGAGCCAATTCCTGGTTTTCCTATAACAGAGGTCCCCTGATAATTTGGGACAGCGATCTCCCATTTCTATTCTAATATACCACAAATAGATAAAACCAACACTAAAGATATATGGAAAACAATGAATACCTTGACAAACAAACACAAATCATCACAATCGTTAACCATCAAATCAGGTTACATGTGATCAATTCAGTAGTTTCTTTCAGTCTGACATAAACCAACTGAAGGCTGCAATACCAGATGTGCCTCATGACATATCTTTATTATCATCATTCTGTGAGAGCAAATGCTATGGAGACATTCCCACAAACATACCGCTAATGACGACCACTGAAGTATTTACTCATCTCATTAACCTAGAAAAAACAATAGCTCATCAGGACTAGATGGAATCAGTAATCGGATCTTTCGCTAAGCTGCACCGGCGATCTGCGAGTCACTAACTTTTATATACAATCAATGTCTCACCAAAGGCCACTTCCCATCAACCTTTAAAACCGCTAAAGTGTATACTCATTTAAAAGCTTTTTCATTAGACGATTGCATCATGAATAATTATAGGCAAATTTCCATATTATCCTCTTTATCCAAACCGCTAGAAAAGCACATCCACAAAACAACACTAGGACACTTAGTTCGCCACAAACTAATAGCTGACAGTCAGTCAGGATTTCGGCCAAAATATTCCTGCCCTAACAAACATGATAGAAAATTGACATCAAAATATTAACAACAATACTCTATGAGGAACGATGTTTATAGACTTTAAAAAAGCATTCGATATAATAGATCATACTATCCTAACTAAAAAACTAGAAACAATGAAAGTAAGCTTTAATATAAAGACATTAATAAACTTATTCTTATTAGACAGAAAACAAGTAGTATCACACAATAAATCTCTATCCCAAGCCATTACCATTAATACTGGAGTACCTCAGGGGTCTATACTTGGCCCTCTGTTATTTGCCATTTATATAAATGATCTTCCCTTATATCTGTCATCGTCCTGCGATCTATTTGCAGACGACTGCTATTGATCGTAATGTGCTATAATAATCCTTGCAACAGGAAATAAATAGTGTAGTTAACTAGAGTCATACAAACCGCAGGCAAATTAACATTTCTAAAACAAAATCTATGTTAATAGGAACCAGGCAAAGACTTCACACTCTAAATTCACAGATAACTCTTCAGCTGCACATTGGTAGCAAGCCTACAGAAAATGTAACCGAGCACAAGGCACTGGGTCTTATCATAGACCAAAATCTATCCTTCAATTCCCATGTTCATGCTCTAGTTAAACAAATAGCCAAAAAAGTATACCAACTTGCCAAAATTAAAAACTTCCTCGACGAAAATACAAGAAAGATATTCTATACTTCCCACATACAAACACATATTGATTATTGCTCCACAATCTGGGATGGATGTTCCAAATCAATAACAAAACGCCTTTATTCACTCCAGAAAAGGGCAGTGCGTCTAATCAATGGTGATAAGTTTACAGACAATTCTAATCTTCATGAACGTCTTCAGTTACTGCCACTCCACAAACGCCTACTTTTTAATAAGGCTAAACTAACTCACAAAATCCTATTTCAAAATGCCCCAACCTACCTTTGGCCATTGATTAAATATAACGCAAGACAGCGAACGACTAAATATACTTCATGTCCCTAAACCTAGGATAGACTTATATAAAACAAGTTTAGCATACTCTGCCACTCAGTTATGGAATAATCTTCCACAAGAAATCAAAGACACCACCAGTTATTATACATACAGTCGCAACCTCTTTGAACACTACCTCAGGACAATGGTAAATTATCTCGACCGACAACTAGCAAAAAAAAAAAAAAAAAAAACACACACACACACATTCCCATAAGTGTGGCACGTTACTCCCACCTTGGGTATTTATGATGCCCATGTTAAACATTGCCTCAACGAGTTATGTATTACTGATTATTTTTCATGCGTTTTAATGCTTATTGTTCTTTTGTTAAAGAATTGCTTCATAAGAGATGTTGAATGAAAGAATATATGAGAGGAAATAGATAAGAAGGGCAGAATGTCAGACGGGCCTGCATGCACAATTCTTAGCCCTTTGAAATAAAGATTTTCGTTTGTTCGTTCGTTCGTTCGTCACACCATTAGCTAATAGTACTAAGTCGTATAGTATTGTTGTTCGCATTTTGCCTATGCCTTTATAATGCATATCATTCATATTGTTGCTGTTCTCTGATAGCTTTGAATGATGTGTGAATGAAATAATGTATGAAAGAGAGCGATAGAAGGGCAGAATGTTAGACAGGCCTGCGTGCCCAATTCTTAACCCTTTGATAATAAAGTTTGTTCGTTTGTTCGTTCGTTCATCATAAAGGTTGTTTTCACATAATCTGTCCATACATGTAAAAGCTGATCTTTTTCGATTAAGATTGTTCCATCTTTGTCTTTAGGCAGCCTTCTGGTGTGTGTGATATTTAATTAGTAAGCTCCTGAATTCGTTTGTGCATTAGTTTAGTATTTGTACTGTTGTGTTGTTTTTCAATTTCTATGCAGTTTTTGTTGAGCCATGCTTCTTTTGCCTCCTTACATAATATTCTCACTTTTCAGTGAATTCCTTCATATTTGACATGACTATTTTTGTTTTGTCTTCGTGTTTCTATTAGTTGTAAAATTTCTTCAGTCTTCCATGTCTTACGACGCACTTTCTTTAAATGTTGGAATAGTTTTTTTTTTTATTTTATTTTATTTTTTTTTTTGCAGCACACTGATTGAATTTTTCAGCATTCCCCATTGATCATCCACATCTTGAAGTAGCATCTATACATCAGACAATATATCAAATGTGTTGTTTACTTCTATTTTAAAATTATCTTGTCTTTTTTTGTCAGTTTTCACTTTGCACAAATCATATTTAGGGTTTTCTGTTGAATACTTAACTTCCTCTTCACATATTTCGATTCTGAGATGTTCTGAATCAGTTCTACAGATAACAAAATCTTGGACCATCCAGTATCACTAATCTAAGTCTGCACCTGTCCCTGTTCTACAGAGGGACACTGTTAACAGAGAAAGCTAATCCGAAAGCAAAATTCAGTCCAGCACTACTATATTAGTGTGTATGGAGTAAGCTTGCGTTCAAAAGAGAGCGAGAAAAAATGCATTATTATCTAACTAATAATCAATGAGCGTGACTTGTCATATAAGATACTTTTTCGTCTTTTGAAGTGCAGTTTCGGAATGGCTCTTAACCCCTTTATACATGTATGCTTTAGGGGGAAAATAAAAGTTATGCTCAATGCTGACTAACACGTTGCCGTCTTGACAGACGATAGTTTGTAAAATGGATTTATACCTCTCCATAATACAAAACCTGGGCTGAGTATAGAGACCACGTGTTGCCCATGCAGCATGATCCATCTCTCTGCATTCTTAGAATACTCCAGAGCAAACGTTAACACCAATACATCTGGAACTAGACAAACTGCAGAAGCGGCCGAATCAGCGAAGCAATGCTCTAACTCTTCGCCTGTCGGAATTTCCATCATAGACCAGCTGTCGACAAGGCTTAGGGCCTCGTTAAGCCTGAAATTACATGTAGTCTTTAGGTTACACTTAATCGCATTAAGGTAATGCTTGTATCCTCTCCGTTGCGCTCGCCCACCCGAGGTCGTTAGCACAATGTAGGGTGTTGGGTTTGGTGAGCGCCGACCTACATTCGGCGCTAACATAAAGCAGGTAGTACCGTCTACTGGCATACTGTAGTTCGGTCATATCTGACAAAGGCCTGACAACATACTCAATACCACCTGTCATGGCACTCCCTGGGGTGAGGGGAACCTGTTATCACACTTTAACAACGGGATGTCTTTAGCCCCGGAACATTGGTGCCCTCAGCCCACAAAACTCCTTCAGCCCTTGGATCACTATCTCCCTCGCTATCAACCAAGGAACGTTACCCCTTTCAAACCTCGTCATGAATACATGACACAACTCTGGTATCTAACTATGATAACAAGATGGTGTAGTATACAAAGTAGATGAGAATGATGATGATTATTCCGAGATAGGCCTCGCGGTATCTATGCGAGACAAGAGAGGGCAATGCTCGAGTAGCCTCAAGGAGGAAGTGTCATCATAGTAACAGGTCCAAGTATCACACTATGCGGAAAGTCAGTTAAGCTCACCGAGTATATCCTGCCTCCGGCAAGGTATAGGCTTCTCCACTTGGACAGGACGGTAGGCGTGACGAATCACTGGTACTTGGAACCTCAAGTTGATGACGTCAATGAAGTCTGGCCCACACCCTGGTAGTAATGACTACTGTCTCTTGTGTGGAAGGGGACCTAGGACACTTCTCTGAAGAGTCCGGAAGTATTGAGCGCACTGCTAGTCTAGCGAGATGTCGATATCTCACTTACTGGTAGTAACAGTCACAAATGTCCATGCGACCATCTTAGATCAGCAGACTCATACCGCTGGTATCACAGAGCAGATCTACCGCTGAATCGTGGCACTGCAGGGAAAGTTCAAAGAAGAAAACAGTTCTTCAACAACATCATAAGCCACATGGGGCCAGGCACTTGATACTGAAGACATCGTTTCTAGCTGGCGGTAAGGCAGTCTGTCAGTTTCACATCTGGGACAATAACAACACCAAGACACTTGCCCAGGTGGGATCAAGAGGAAGGCGATAGGTAGATACCATGGTAAACAAAATGGTATAGTTGACATGGAGAGGGCTATGGGTTAGCTGGTACCATACTGAGACGTAGCTCTCGGTCGTCGATACCTCTCGCCGTGGTAGTGGTGCTCACGGACTGCTAACACAGTCACTCGCCATAGTCCATGTCACTGGACCCGTCACCAGATCTTCACTCCGCTCTCATTAAGGTAGAACCTGTGGAGGACAACACTCAGTGAGAGCAACATGCATCAGACTTACCATAAGCGGACATAATCAGATCATGCTTACTCAGACGGGTGGACCTTTCCCATAAGAGACCCGACTTCTTCATTGGCTGCTCGAAGAGGCCGAGGACGAACTAGGCCTAGGACCAAACCGGCAACTATCCACCAGCATCATCTTTCCCAGATGAACGTAGGGCTGGGCCGAGGTTGTTGGTCACTGGTGTCTGAGAGATTTCCTATGCTGAAAAACTGCTATATAACATATAAGGTTAGTGAGTTAGTTGTACTCATAGACAGAAGGGCTCTGGAGGAGGGCCGATGGCAGTACATCCGAAACCCCCTCCCCGTTATCCGCGAGAGATTATGTCGTACCGTGCCATAGGTACAATCCAATAGATCCAATTGAATATACAGGATGATCCCCCTGTAAATAAGCCGCTCGCGGCTAACCTACTAAATAACTTTGCAATACAAAGCTGGTAAACACGCGTTTGCAACATGCTTAAATTACAGGCTTAAAACACAAGCCCACAATAGTTCACACCTGACCTACTTCCTCGCGACGGTCAGCACAAGTCCTAACAATCTCGTGTTACGCATCACCGACATTGCACGACTTAAGGAAAAGGCTTTACACATACCTTCAAACAAGCAGCGCAACTATTCATATGGGAGCCGTTGTCAATCATCCGGACATGATGTCGAAGTTCTCTGAAACCCATCAAAACATGTGTCGTCCCGCTCTCCATAACACTTAGCACTGGGCCATAATGTCGTCTTCCTGCCAGCTAGCTCAGCTCACAACTGTACTCTTTGTGTGCTGGACGTACCACTGCGGCTGCGCACGCATGCGCCGTCCGTAGTTTCCTACAACCGGTTTCTGGATTTTTTTCAAGGGCGAGCTATCGCTATGGTCTGAGTTGAGTAATTTACTGGTTCTTTCCCCTCGACCAGCAAATTTTCACCAGGCTGCCAGATGTCGCAACGGACATTTCAACAGGCCGAAAAATTTCACAAAGCGAACCGAGTGGTTTCGTCACACCACCTACACTATAAATACACTCTAAGCTCAATATTATCTACAATATAAATATCAGAATAGTCACGACGAAATTATGAAAAAAATGATTTGGCGTATACTAAGGTGACGTATACTAAGTTGACGTACACTAAGTTAGGCAGTCTCACTAGTGAAGTTGTTAACGAACTGCACCTGTAATGTTATAATCCCCGTCAGAAGCGGGTTCGAAACCCGGGCACAATGGTTAGAACTGTCATGGCATGTTATCCAGAGAGAAAGCAGAAAGAGGATCGCAAAAAGTAATCTGACAAAGAAGTATGGAGATGAACATGAAATCAATAAGACAAAACATAAGCGTTGGGCTGAGTTATGACTGATGCCTGTGGGCGGAGAAAAGCGGAGACAGTTGTTTCCTGCCATCGACAATGTCACAGGACATAATCTTTGTTGATTATCTTGTCACTCTCATGATTAGCTAATACAATATTACATTGACGATCTAGCTCAGGAGAAGTATAACCTTAAAAACTAAGCTTGGTTTGTAAAGGATATTTTGTAAAGGATCATTTGTAACGGATCTTAAGAAAAGAATCATTTGTAAAGCGTACAGTGACTACTCGGATAGTTCCACCAGATTTCTCACACAGACCACTCATTATGCATCTCAACATTAAACATGAACTTGGTAACAACAAGGATTAACATGTGCCTATACATGAAAGACATAAAGACAGACAGACAGACAGACAGACAGACAGACAGACAGACAGACAGACAGACAGACAGACAGACAGACAGACAGACAGACAGACAGACAGACGGACGGACGGACAGGCAGGCAGCCAGCCAGCCAGCCAGCCAGCCAGCCAGCCAGCCAGCCAGACAGACAGACAGACAGACAGACAGAGAGAAGATTTTCACATTAGAATACCAAAGAAACGTAACTTTGAAGAACCCTAGTTTTCAAAGTTACCTAACTTCAAAAGGACATGTGAAGAGTACCATCAATAGGAACAATAATAGCTATCTGCTGAGAGAGAGAGAGAGAGAGAGAGAGAGAGAGAGAGAGAGAGAGAGACAGACAGACAGACAGACAGACAGAGACAGACAGACAGACAGACAGACAGACAAACAGACAGAGGCACAGAGAGAGCGAGAGAGAAAACGAGAGAGAGAGAGAAAGAGAGAGAGAGAGAGAGAGAGAGAGAGAGAGAGAGAGACGGGCCACGAGAAAAGAATTGAGCAGTTTTCGATATCTAGAAAGAGGCGGTGTTATGCATACCACTAGTAATATATTATGCAGACTCTTCTATAACAAATCAATGATGAACTATGAAGTAGCCAAGATAAAGCAGCAAGTGAATTGTGGTCATGTTGTTAAATTCACAAGACACTGAGCAGATAAGGAGACTAACGAGAAATGGCAAGGGGAGTCAATACGTTGAGGAAGTTAAATATACACACCAGAACCGACAACTCTGGGCGCTTGGGCATGTTCGAAGGAAAGTATATTTGGAATTTACAACGTGAAATACCGTTTTTAGTCAGGAAACAGACGCGGGTTACGACGTAGAAGCTATAATTAATAGCGTGACACGCTAGGTAAGTAAAGTAAAAAAGGCAACTGGGACTTCTGGAATATCGGTAATGAGGGATTTTTGAATAGACTAACGTTTCACGCAGATATCTTTATTATGGTTGAGATAAAGGCGGACATCCTGCGCGCTGTAGATATCCAGGAAACCATCATCATTGGGAAGTGAAGGCAGTCGGAGTAATATTGACCACATCACTCCTTTTGTTCCAGCTGGACTGTAAAATTGTTGACCTGTAAGCATACATTCAGTAAGCCTTAAGATAAAGGTGTCATTTACTTAACGCTTTGGTGTCGTTGGGCATGAGAGGTCATGGTTCACAATTTCACGCGATCATCCGAGTCTTGAAATGCACAGGTATTTTGGCTCTCATAGAAGTAGAACAACAAAGTAGGGATTTGAGGACACAGTAGACAACATTAAAATTTAAAGCTATAATTGCTACAAGAACAAAATGTATTCCAACACATGGCCAACTCTGCACGTTTGTCTTTTCTCTCTGTCCAAAACATTTATTACACTGTCGCTTAAACATTCCACACTGTGTCACTTCGTGTCAGCTAATTTCCGGATGCCGTGACACGTTGTTTGGTGTTTGTGTCCTTGGATTTAGATGTCCCCAGGACACAAGCCTTAAAATCTAAATAGCATATCCTTTCTACAGGACATCGCTGTCAACACCAGGATTTTACTGCTGTTGTTGATGTCTTAGCAAGTTTACGTTCAGCAATTTGCCAATGCTTTCTGAACTACCGGCTCCATACCAACTCGTTTAAACCCAGCGCAAAGCGGTCTGCTGCTAAATCGGTCGCCGCCGTTTTTCGAATGTGGGTAGGTGGGCTTACGAATGGCGTCCGTAAGCTTTTTGCCACGGAGAACGGCAAGGAGCTTTTTAGCTTTAAAAAAAATTCAAGTTGTAACAGTATGGTTTAGTTTTTATGCACTGCCGAAGATTTTCTAGCTGCAAAATTCATTCTGTCATATGGTATTTTGTTCTTGAAATACTTACGAGTTAAACTTTCCATTTGTACTTAATTTGCTCACTCTATTTTGACAGCTGTGCTGAAGATCAAACAATTTCAATTGTATTCTTTGCATTTTCTCAGGAAATGGTACAACTATTTGAAAATGAAACTCTGTGGCTGTGGATTCAAAGGCCAAGGCTAAAAATAACAACTCTAATCATAGAGTTGATGTGTTCTAGGGTTCTGCTATAGTCTCTGCTAACATATATAATCATGATAGCAAACAGTATAAGAATAGAATGGTATGACAACATGCAGCAGGACATGTAGAATTTCGCGATCACACATTTCAAAGCTTTGGCTCGAATCAATATCTGACACCCAGGCTAAATGATTCATTGAACATGATATAAACGGTCAAGGAAAGTTCGACACGTAGATATTGGGTTGAATCATTGCAATGATCCACAATTCGTTGGGTTATGTTAATCTGTATATCAGAACATAGGCCAGGGTGAGTTTTTCTACTAATATCAAGAGACAACCAATGGAACAAGCCGCCATTATAACTGCCCTAGGAGGATTGGGATTATTGGTCATAAACTAGTCTTAGGGGAATATTGCAAGCGACCATGAAGAGATAGACAATGGCAATTATGGTCTACAAGGTAACGAATGTGTCGGATGTAGCATTGCCATCGTCACGTGTGGATAAGTACAGGGGGCAGTAGAAGATTGACTTGGGACTCACCTAGTATGAAACCTTCGTCACGTATGGATGAGTGCAGGGAGAAATAGAAGATAGACTAGGGACTCACACATTATGAAACCATCGTCACGTCTGGATCAGTAAAGGAGGCAGTAGAACATTGACTAGGGACTCACCCACCATGAAACCAGGACGAACCACATATGGGCTACTGAGATAGAGGAATAATCATGTGACTGTACGGCCCTATGAATCGTGCTAATGGTGAAGATAGTCACCCCTGATGGAATGAAACGTGTCTGTTGCTAATCTAATGCTCTAAATAGGTTATCGCTATTGCAATATCCCTGTAGGGCAGGGGTGGGCAAACTTTTCGTGCGGAGGGCCGCATTGACAAATGTAAAGCTATTGGCGGGCCGCATATATATATATATATATATATATATATATATATATATATATATATATATATATATATATATATATATATATATATATATATATATATATGCGGCCCGCCAATAGCTTTACATT
This sequence comes from Cepaea hortensis, assembly GCA_963921405.1. Classification (NCBI taxonomy): domain Eukaryota; kingdom Metazoa; phylum Mollusca; class Gastropoda; order Stylommatophora; family Helicidae; genus Cepaea; species Cepaea hortensis. Next base: position 125,448,256 of record OY992878.1, read on the forward strand.
TGTCAATGCGGCCCTCCGCACGAAAAGTTTGCCCACCCCTGCCCTACAGGGATATATATATATATATATATATATATATATATATATATATATATATATATATATATATATATATATATATATATATGTGTGTGTGTGTGTTGTTTACAGCAACCTATCACAATAAGAAATTACTAATTATGTATAGGTTATTAAGCAATATAAATAGCTAATTATTGCAATTTTATTTTACTTATACACTTATACATTATATTTGACAATATGGACAAAAACTTTTACTAATTTGTTAACACGATTTTACAACTTGTTATTATAACAAATATTCTTTATTATCTATCAATGGCTTTAATTTAGACACACAGCTATTACATTGTCACTACAGTTGTTGATTTCTAATGAGATGTATGTAACTGCTTGCAATTTATGACAATATTCTTGATATCTGGAGCAAGTTTACTTGTTGAAATTTGCTTGACAGCATGCAAGTTGCAGTCCGACAATAAAGACCTATTCTTAGATTTGTTGATCTTCAAGCAAGAGAATGCTTGTTCGCAAATGTATATTGATCCAAATAATAATAAAAGTTTAGCTGCAAAGTTTTTCAAGTTAGGAAATGATTCTTGTGATAAAGATCCATAGAAATCCAGCAAACCATCTGCCTTGAATTTCTCTTTCAGATCATGATCTGCTTGTAAGTCAAGCAGCTCCAACTATATGTCCTCTGTGGCTGTATCAGCTTCTGCACTAAAAGGTGAACTGAGAATACTGAACTATGGCTCTAATTTCTTGAAATCTTGGAATCTCCATCCAAATTCTTCAATCAATGCATCTAATTGGGCTTTGTATTTTTCATTCATGTGACTAGAAATGGTTTCTTGTTTCAGCAAAGGGAAGTGACGAAATCTTTTTTCACTTGCTGGTCTGGAGAACAATGAGAGCTTTGCCTGAAATGATTTTACATATACATACAATGCATGTGCAAACACACCATTGCCATGAAGTTTGACATTCAGCTCATTTAACTCTTCCATAATTTCAGTGGCAAACATAAAGTCTAATTGCCACTCTTTATTGACAATGTTAGTATTAAAGTCACATTCAATGCCCTTCATCTCTAGTAACATCACAATTTCTTCTCTGAATTCCCACACTTGCCTCAACACCTTGCCGAGACTCAGCCATCGAACATTGGTGTGGTTCAGGACATCGGAATGTTCAGTTTCCAAATCGTCAAGTAATGACTTGAACTGTCTGTGATTTAGTCCTCTTGATTTGATGAGGTTGATGACACTGACGACTGTGTCAATAATATGCTTGCGATTCAAAACAGTTTTACACAGGCTTTCTTGAGGAATCACACAGTGAAGTGGTAATAATGTGTGGTCTGGATATTCTGCTTTAATCTTATCACTTATCAACTTTACCAGACCTACATTTTTTTTTCAAATCAAAGCACGAGCTCCGTCAGTTGTAACACTTGCCATCTTGTTCCAAACCAACCCAGTTCTTTCAATACAGTTAGTAACAGCATTGAATATATCATGGCCTGTGGCTGTATCTTTGAGTGACTCAACACTCAGTAACTCTTCAGTGAGTTTGAAAGAAGTGTTTATTCCACGTATAAATATCAATAATTGGGCAGTATCATGTACATCGGTACTCTCATCCAATGCAAGAGGGTACCACAAAAATTGTTTACTTGCATCTTGAAGTTTATGCATCAAATTTTCACTGATCTTGTCAACACGTCTGACCACAGTTCTCCTTGATAAAGTAATGTCAAATCTGTTTTTTTTTTCTGGTTCTGGACACATAATGTTAGCTGAATCTAGCAAACATTCCTTTATGAACTCGCCATCAGAAAATGGCTTATTCTGTTTTACAATTCTGTGTGACAGCACAAGACTAGCTTCAGTTGCAGCTTCTTGAATTGAAGACTGTTTAGTGAAAAGAGTTTGCTGTTTCTCCAAATTTTTCACCAACTGAAGGCATTTTCTTTCCTTCTCTTCTGTCGTTAAATTGTATCCGAAATCGGAATGTTTTGTTTGATGTCTTTTTAAATTGTACTCCTTGAAGACAGCCACTGACTCACTACACAAAAAGCAAACTGATTTGCTACCAACGTTTATAAAACAGTACTTAGTTGTCATTCATCATTAAAAACACGGCATTCATCTTCAATCTTACGTTTGTTATTGACACTCATCATAACGGTACATGAAATTCTGTAAAATTCAACAAAATAACTTAAAAACTAATTTAAAATTTGTATTTCAAATTGCCCTCGCGGGCCGCATAAAATCACTTGGCGGGCCGCATGCGGCCCGCGGGCCGTAGTTTGCCCACCCCTGCTGTAGGGGATAGAAGGTGTGATAATGCGGAATGTCTAGTCGCAGTCATTGATCAATGTGTGTAGAGTTTCTCGACAAGAAATGAATGAATTAATATTCTACATTTATCAAATTCGAATAAAACCACACAATATAACTACGAGTCTCGATGAATGGAGAAAAAAACAGATAACAGATTCGGGCAACCCTTTCGACCGAAATCTATGTCAACGGGATATAATTACAACAATAACACACAGACAACACACAGAAATACCTACCCTTTTCAAAGGTATTCAGACGGATAATGGTGGAAACTGAAAAAAAAAGGATTTTTTTTCAAGTTACTGGTGAAAGAACGGGTGAATCAGTACAATTTTCGACGTATCGTAAGGTGCTGGATGAAGAAGCGGTGAATCACTTCAATATTCGATGTATAGTTTGTTGCTCGGTTACGGTGAACCAGCCAGTTGCTGTGTCGAATGGCATGAATAAGTCAAAGTTCTAGAACACGTTGTTCGTTAAAGAAGAGGTGAATCAGTTCACTGTTCGATGAGCTAAAGAGTTGTGTCAGCACATAAGATGTGTATCACTTCAATATCCAAAGCATAGTGAGTTGTTTCGGCAAAGGAGATGAATCAGTTCAACAGTCGACATATAGTGAGCTGCTGGGTAAAGAATGGGCAAATCAATTCAATGTTCGGCGTATAGTGAGTTATCAGGTAAAGAATTAGTGAATCAGTTCAATGTTCGGCGTATACTGAGCTGCTAGGTAAAGAATGGGTGAATCAGATCAATGATCGGCGTATATTGAGCTGATAGGTACAGTGTGGGTGAAAAGTTCAATATTCGACTTAAGGCATGTTGCTCGGTGAAGATTAATCAGTTTTATTTTCGACGTGTAACGAGCTGCAGGGTCGAAAGTCGCGAATATAGTTCAATGTTGGAATTAATTTGTAAGGTAAACAAGGCAAGTATCGTCTACATTGCACCGAGTTTTAACTCACACGACTTGGTCTCTTTTTGCAGAGCGTTCTGCCGACAATGTCGCACAGAGCAAGAACTCCGCAGTTCCAGCGACGACCCACAGGAGTTGTCGAGACAATTGCACGTGAACCAAATGACACAGTCCAGAAACGAACCCATGATCTTCAGATAATGAGGCAGCCGGGTTAATGACCTTGCCACGAAATCCACGAAAGGATGAACCAGTTCAATATTCGGTGTCTAGCAAGATGTTAAGTAAAGAAGGAGCGAATCAGTTCAACACTCGTAGTATAGCGAGATGTTCAGTGAAGAATGGGTGCATCAGTTCAACACTCGTCTTATAGCGAGATGTTCAGTGAAGAATGGGTGCATAAGTTCAACACTCGTAGTATAGCGAGATGTTCAGTGAAGAATTGGTGCATAAGTTCAACACTCGTAGTATAGCGAGATGTTCAGTGAAGAATGGGTGCATAAGTTCAACACTCGTAGTATAGCGAGATGTTCAGTGAAGAATGGGTGCATAAGTTCAACACTCGTAGTATAGCGAGATGTTCAGTGAAGAATGGGTGCATAAGTTCAACACTCGTAGTATAGCGAGATGTTCAGTGAAGAATTGGTGCATAAGTTCAACACTCGTAGTATAGCGAGATGTTCAGTGAAGAATTGGTGCATAAGTTCAACACTCGTAGTATAGCGAGATGTTCAGTGAAGAATGGGTGCATAAGTTCAACACTCGTAGTATAGCGAGATGTTCAGTGAAGAATTGGTGCATAAGTTCAACACTCGTAGTATAGCGAGATGTTCAGTGAAGAATGGGTGCATCAGTTCAACACTCGTAGTATAGCGAGATGTTCAGTGAAGAATGGGTGCATAAGTTCAACACTCGTAGTATAGCGAGATGTTCAGTGAAGAATGGGTGCATAAGTTCAACACTCGTAGTATAGCGAGATGTTCAGTGAAGAATTGGTGCATCAGTTCAACACTCGTAGTATAGCGAGATGTTCAGTGAAGAATCGGTGCATCAGTTCAACACTCGTCTTATAGCAAGATGTTCAGTAGTAAAGGGGTGAATCAGTTTTATGTTCCACATGTAAAAGTTGATGTGTAGAAAGAGAAGAATCAATTCAATGTTCCAGGTGCATAGAGTTGATGTGTTGAAAGGGTAGAATCAATTCAATGTTCCAGGTGCGTAGAGTTGATATGTAGATATGGGAGAATCAATTCAATGTTTCAGGTGCATAGAGTTGATGTCTAGAAAGGGAAGAATCAATTCAGTGTTCCATGTGCATAGGATTGATGTGTAGAAAGAGGGGAATCAATTCAATATTCCAGGTGCATAGAGTTGATGTATAGAAAGGCGTGAGTCAATTAAATGTTCGTTAAATGGCGAATTGCTCGGCAAGGAAGGGGTGAATCAGTTCCATGTCCGATGTATGGCGAAATGCTCAGCAAGGAAGGGGTGAATAAGTTCAATATTCCACCTAGTGCGAGTGGCTTGGTACCGAAGGGGAGACTCACTTTCAGTGTTCGAAGCAAATAAGAGCTGTGACATGGGCAACAACACACTCTCGCGTTATACAATCAAATGAATATTTGAATCAAAAGCACAAGTAAAAAACAGACGGCGAGAAACAGAACGTGATTGTATCACGCTGATAATAGCATATGTTACAAGGGGTTTAAACAAGCCTTGCCCTTATGTATGTAGATGTGTGTCCAAAGTTCATTTAATGATGATATAAAAACCATATATTTACATGTTGTACATCACAACATGCATACCCAGATAATCATATTAGTTATCATCCTTTCATGATATGAAAGCCAAGAATATACTAGTGAAATGCATGGACATTGACCTGACACCGCTGTCAAAGCTCTAGTGCATGAATCAATGTACAGCTAATCATCATCATCGTCATCAGGTGCCATGCCGATAGATGAGGACAGTTATGGTTCGCCATCTCACGTGATCACCATAGTCTTGGATCAGTTTGTGTTCTTGTAACGGTTATGTCATGTAGCCAAACCATTCACTTATGTATCCATTTCTCTTCCAGTTGCTCTTTTCATATTCAGTTGACCAGTTGTCATTAAGTTGTCAAAATTATTTTTCTTGATAACTTCCTTTCAAAAATAGTTTGATTGCTTACGCTTAATGTCTATAATTAATTAACGGGTTTCAGTTGTTTCTCAAAGGACTGCTCCATTTTGTTTTTCTGTTCATCCGGGGTACTCTTTGCATTGTCCACAGAAATCTCATTTCCATTCCAATTTCGTGTTTCTCAGCTTGTCTGGTTATTGTTCTTGTTTTACGTACAATAAACAGTTTAGGTTCTGCACGACATTCTAACATACTTATTCTTATTGCAATTGACTGATGTTTATTCGTGAGTATGTTTTCCATCTAGCAAATGACTACAGTTGTGATTCTTGTCTAATTTACCACAAGGAATCTGTTGATATCTGTTTCATGTTAATTGTAACGATTCATTTGTTTAAGAATGTTCCCACAAACAGTGATCCATTCATAAGGTACTACTGTCTCGTTTTTGTACTAACATTTCGAGCAACGAGGAATCAGATCTGCAAAGACGGCGGATCTCTATAGCACAATTATTTAAGTACAATAGGAAATAACAAGTCGTAGGTACGTGTAATGCCTGAGAAAACATGAAATTAGAAAACTGAGTAATATTAAAACATAAACAGGAAAGGTCTAAGCATGACACGTTTTCTAATTTCATATGTTTCTTTACACATCTTTGTGTTGTTCCTGAGGAAAGTTAATATAACCGAAAAGTCGATTCGCTGTGTCGTAGCATAACTTATTTTTATTTTATTATCTTATGTGTGTGTGTGTGTGTGTGGATAATATTGTTGATCCCCTCTCCCTTGTGATTTACGTTTGCCGTAGTGGAGTTCGGTGTAAGGCATGTACAGTGTGTCCGTATTTATTATCTCTCAGGTTTTCGCAGCAGTTCACGTACCTAGTTGTTTTTATTTCCTATTGTTATAACCTTCTGCAGCCGTCACTTCTCTTATCTATTATTTAAGCACAGCTTACGGCACGGAGTTTGTTTTTGTTTTTAACCAGGACAAAATACCGCCCTGAATACAAGTAAAATAATGCCATTAGCACCCAAAGCTAGATCGAAAAATAATGTTTAGATACCTAATAGGACTCTAATAGATTACAATACCATCTGTTTGGCATTTTCAATAAATTATTCCTGGGATCACAGCGTTTATGGCTATAGTCCCATAACAATTAAGAACTTAATACAATACTGACTAATTTACAATAATGAAATTAAATAAATATGACATAAGTCAACAAATTTCCACCAAACTGAAACAAAGTGTAGAATTAATATGTGATCCTACACTTAACGATTAAAGACAACGTGTAGAATTAATATGTGATCCCACACTTAACAATTAAAGACAAAGTGTAGAATTAATATGTGATCCTACACTTAACAATTAAAGACAAAGTGTAGAATTAATATGTGATCCTACACTTAACAATTAAAGATAAAGTGTAGAATTAATATGTGATCCTACACTTAACAATTAAAGACAAAGTGTAGAATTAATATGTGATCCTACACTTAACAATTCAAGACAAAGTGTAGAATTAATATGTGATCCTACACTTAACAATTAAAGATAAAGTGTAGAATTAATATGTGATCCTACACTTAACAATTAAAGACAAAGTGTAGAATTAATATGTGATCCTACACTTAACAATTAAAGACAAAGTGTAGAATTAATATGTGATCCGACATTTTACAATTAAAGACAAAGTGTAGAATTAATATGTGATCCTACACTTAACAATTAAAGACAAAGTGTAGAATTAATATATGATCCTACACTTAACAATTAAAGACAAAGTATAGAATTAATATGTGATCCTACACTTAACAATTAAAGACAACGTGTAGAATTAATATGTGATCCTAAACTTAACAATTAAAGACAAAATGTAGAAGTAATATGTGATCCTACACTTAACAATTAAAGACAAAGTGAAGAAGTAATATGTGATCCTACACTTAACAATTAAAGACAACGTGTAGAATTAATATGTGATCCTACACTTAACACTTAAAGACAAAGTGTAGAAGTAATATGTGATCCTACACTTAACAATTAAAGACAAAGTGTAGAATTAATATGTGATCCTACACTTAACAATTAAAGACAAAGTGTAGAATTAATATGTGATCCTACACTTAACAATTAAAGATAAAGTGTAGAATTAATATATGATCCTACACTTAACAATTAAAGACAAAGTGTAGAATTAATATGTGATCCTACACTTAACAATTAAAGACAAAGTGTAGAAGTAATATGTGATCCTATACTTAACAATTAAAGACAAAGTGTAGAAGTAATATGTGATCCTACACTTAACAATTAAAGACAAAATGTAGAAGTAATATGTGATCCGACACTTAACACTTAAAGACAAAGTGTAGAAGTAATATGTGATCCTACACTTAACAATTAAAGACAAAGTGTAGAATTAATATGTGATCCTACACTTAACAATTAAAGACAAAGTGTAGAATTAATATGTGATCCTACACTTAACAATTAAAGATAAAGTGTAGAATTAATATGTGATCCTACACTTAACAATTAAAGACAAAGTGTAGAATTAATATGTGATCCTACACTTAACAATTAAAGATAAAGTGTAGAATTAATATGTGATCCTACACTTAACAATTAAAGATAAAGTGTAGAATTAATATGTGATCCTACACTTAACAATTAAAGACAAAGTGTAGAAGTAATATGTGATCCTACACTTAACAATTAAAGACAAAGTGTAGAAGTAATATGTGATCCTACACTTAACAATTAAAGACAAAGTGTAGAATTAATATGTGATCCTACACTTAACAATTAAAGACAAAGTGTAGAATTAATATGTGATCCTACACTTAACAATTAAAGACAAAGTGTAGAATTAATATGTGATCCTACACTTAACAATTAAAGATAAAGTGTAGAATTAATATGTGATCCTACACTTAACAATTAAAGACAAAGTGTAGAATTAATATGTGATCCTACACTTAACAATTAAAGACAAAGTGTAGAATTAATATGTGATCCTACACTTAACAATTAAAGACAAAGTGTAGAATTAATATGTGATCCTACACTTAACAATTAAAGACAAAGTGTAGAAGTAATATGTGATCCTACACTTAACAATTAAAGACAAAGTGTAGAATTAATATGTGATCCTACACTTAACAATTAAAGACAAAGTGTAGAAGTAATATGTGATCCTACACTTAACAATTAAAGACAAAGTGTAGAATTAATATGTGATCCTACACTTAACAATTAAAGACAAAGTGTAGAAGTAATATGTGATCCTACACTTAACAATTAAAGACAAAGTGTAGAATTAATATGTGATCCTACACTTAACAATTAAAGACAAAGTGTAGAATTAATATGTGATCCTACACTTAACAATTAAAGATAAAGTGTAGAATTAATATGTGATCCTACACTTAACAATTAAAGACAAAGTGTAGAATTAATATGTGATCCTACACTTAACAATTAAAGACAAAGTGTAGAATTAATATGTGATCCTACACTTAACAATTAAAGACAAAGTGTAGAATTAATATGTGATCCTACACTTAACAATTAAAGACAAAGTGTAGAAGTAATATGTGATCCTACACTTAACAACTAAAGACAAAGTGTAGAATTAATATGTGATCCTACACTTAACAATTAAAGACAAAGTGTAGAAGTAATATGTGATCCTACACTTAACAATTAAAGACAAAGTGTAGAATTAATATGTGATCCTACACTTAACAATTAAAGATAGAAGTTTTCAAACCAAGTGCCATTCTGGGCATATGATGCTAGTGCCATATGTTTTAATGGAACACAAAGGAGGACCCGGCTACTATCACACATGCGCCTTTAACTATCCAGAAATTTATTTCTTGTGCGAAATGTATACGGCTGGGTCGGGAACAATGTCTAACCTTAACGATGATTTGAAACCAGTATCTGGACCAGCAGGCTAGTGCTCTAACCAGAGTGCTTCCGTGAATATTAATGTTGCCAATGCGGTTAAGGCAAAAAACTCTTCAACAACATGAAGCTGGATAGCTGTTACATCTTTTTTTTTTTATAAAGCAATTTTAAATTGTAAAATAATATATATTTTATTAACACTTGTGCAACAATAAAACAATACAATTCGGTATAATCCCATGCCTATACCTCGTGCTACAGCTTCGTTCGATTAAATGGGCTACAGACATCGATCCTTGTGCCTATTATCCGTTAAATAGTGGATTTACCTAATTGCTTTTCTGTATGCATTTTATGTACGATAATAAAAGGCAGACCAATCATCAAACAAGCCTGCGACGCCTAACAGCACTGAGCAGTGAAGGACAAAAGAAGAAGAAGAATAAAAGGCAGACCCTATATAGCGATATGAGTGCCAGCAGACATGTGCGGCACGTGACAATTCCTTTAGCCATAGCATCGTGCGTCGGGTCTACATTAATTGAAGTCTCCTTATAGAGACGGGAAATGCAAATGTACGGGCGCTGCTTTTCTTTAGATAGAAATCGTACCGTGCCTGCTGTGGCCAGACTTTATAAAGGGCATCATCTGGAACAAACTGGGGTGACGGCCCAGCGCTGACTGCGGTATGTCCTGCAAAACTGCAGGGAAGGCTGCCCCAATTAATACATGCCGGGAAGAATTTAATGGTGGCGGCCGAAATGCGCAAATATCACAGATCTGGAAACAACCCCCCAAAAACATAGGTAAGGAATGCCATGAATATGATAATTCTCGCATTAGGAAACGCTCGTGTGTTTTCTTATCACCGATAATTTCTCATTTTGCGAACTAATCAGACAAAACACCCACCCCAGGGACAAGTTATCCAAACACAGATAACACTTCTAGCTTTTCTCAGAGGTTCGGACAGAGGGTTATAATCTGTATGCCCCCCCCCCCCACATTTATTTCCTCCCTGAAATTAAAATGCACAAATTGTTTGCGTAATAAACACACAAAAGTTACACTAATAAAACACACAACTCGTTACTCATCTACTATATATAGAGGATATATTGGCGTTACATAAAACTGTACAGGCTGCTTATGTAAATTCAAAATACACAGATTATGGTATCTTTCATTATATACAGTTCTCACTAAAAAAATTATCAGTCCTGAGATCAAAGTCATCCTCCCTAATTTTATGAATACGAATTCACTCTCCTCGAATAAGAGAAATATTTACAGTTTATATGTTAACGATGTGTATATTCTAGTTCCGTTTTGTCGCCCGTCTATAATCAGCTACAGATGTTTCTTCTGGACAATGGTTGATTTAATTGCTGCTAACTTGTGGTTAAATTTGTATTTTTGTGCTAACTTGCTATTCAATTGTGTTGAAACACTTCAGCAAATGTAGGAGCAGCAGAACGCTTTATAAGGTGGTGTTAGCACTTAGTAAATTAATTATTCGTACACAATCACTGGTAGTCGCGTTGGCGTCGTGGCTAGACGCTTACCTGTTGTATCGCTAGTTTTGGGTTCGGTCTGTATCAGGGCGGTTTCGAACTTTTAAGGTGAACTGGACTCCCAGATCGATCAAAAAGGGCACATAGGAAATGTTTTTGGAAGTGAAGGCGACAGGTGTGATACCGACTCCACTAAGTGTCGATTTGTCTATACACACTAGCACATCACCCACTAAGTGCTAATTGGTCTATACACACTAACATATCACCCACTAAGTGCTAATTGGTCTATACACACTAACATATCACCCACTAAGTGCTGATTGGTCTATACACACTAGCATATTACCCACAAAGTGCTGATTGGTCTTTACACACTAGCACATCACCCACTAAGTGCTGATTGGTCTATACACACTAGCACATCACCCACTAAGTGCTGATTGGTCTATACACACTTGCACATTACCCATTAAGTCCTGATTGGTCTTTACACACTAGCACATCACCCACTAAGTGCTAATTGGTCTATACACACTAACATATCACCCACTAAGTGCTGATTGGTCTATACACACTAGCATATTACCCACAAAGTGCTGATTGGTCTTTACACACTAGCACATCACCCACTAAGTGCCGATTGGTCTATACACACTAGCACATCACCCACTAAGTGTTGATTGGTCTATCAAATCGTGTAAGTGGAACCTTTATTTAACTTTTTTTTAAATCGGTGCAGTTCAGATGAAAACTAAACATAATATCCTTGTATCGGTAGGTTATTCATCTGTGTATACTTTTTTTTGGATAGTATACGCGTGTATTTCTCTCATAAATGTATATTGTCTTGTCCAACGGTCACACTTTCCTGATAGACAGCATGAAGAGCTTCCATCTTCCAGCGAGACAAAAAGTGTTAAAGTGCTATATTGAACCAGTGCTGCTGTCTGCATGTGAAACATTGATAATAGCAGACAAGCTGAGAAACACTGAAAAGCAATGGAAATGTGGTTTCTGAAGACAAAGAAACTGAAAAGTTTCTGAAAGACATGGACGAACAGAAAAACCAATGAGGCAAATCTTAGGGGTGTGGGGGTGGGGTGGGGGTGGGGGGTGGGGGGAAGCAATTGAAAACTATTCGTTCAGAAAGTAATGGCAAACTACTGTTTATTGCTTAATAAATAATCTAGCGTTGGGGTTGATCGCAATGTCCTTCATAGGATATGCAACTTAAGAAAGATCCATTTTGGAGGGTTGAGTCCAGCCAAGAGTGGCACTGGTTGTAAACATATCCTAAAACAACTAAGGTTTGAACATTGGTGCATTATTATGGTACATTAAAGAACTAGGCTCCGGCTCCGTGGCGAAGAGGTTACTGAAACAGTTCGTAAACGCGCTTACCGCGTTCGAAACACAACTGCAGGCAATTTGGCACCAGACCGCCTTGCGTTGTTTTTTTTAACGAAATTGTATGAGTGCCGGTCGTTCAGAAAGCAAAGGCAAACTACTGAACGTAAAATTGCCAAGAGATCACAAACAGCAAAAAATAAATATTGCTGTGGGTGACCGCGACGTCCTATAAAAGGATATGCAACTATTTATTTAGAAATCTAGGCACCACAAGTAGTGGGTTACGTGGTATTTGATTAGCATTTCAGGATTGACCTCTAAGGATTGACCCCAATCCTTTTCGGTCTCGGAGCTGGGGTGTGTTGGGTAGGGTAGGGTAGGGTAGGGTATTTAGGTCATATGTAAGGGTTGATAATTCTAATAAAAGACGTGTTTTTCTAAGGGCAGATAACTGAGTGTGTGTGTGTGTATAATATTTTAACTAATTGTAAAAAATAAATAAAAAACATAAATAAATAAACAACAACCAGGGGCGCGCGGGGGGCAGTCGGAGGAGCGAGCTCGGCCGATCGGTCGCGTGGAGCGGTCGACCCAAGTAAAACAATGTCTTGTAGTACCCAAGTGGCCAGTCATTGCTGAGTGATCACTAGTCCGGTTATTGACGAGTACTGTGGTGGGGTTAGGTGGGTCGAAGTCTCGAACCGCGCCGGGTGTCATATGAAAATTATAATAAGTAAAAAGGTATATATGGCGTGTATATGATCTGTAGTGGGTCGTAGTGGCTTATAAAACTATCATCATATAGATTACACCTCTTCAAATGAAAACCTTAAAAAAGTTAAGATGGCCTGTAGTAACGGTTGTATGGGGGCGTGGCTTTGTGGTATTCGTTGTTAAGGGGTTGGTGAGTGGTGATGTATCTATATAACAGCTTCCGAACAATTTAAAGGGATGGGCGAGTGGCGAAGTGGCTAAGTAAATGCGTCGGTTCCTTGCTAAGAGACAGAGGAGTTGCTAGATAAAGGCTCCAGGTCGTTGTCAAGGGGTTGGTGAGTGTACAAATAGCTAAATAACTGCTTCTGATCCTTGTTAAGAGGTGGGCGAGGGGCGGATTGGTTGGATAATTACGCCCGTTCCTTGGTAAGAGCCAGGGTGATCGAGTGGAGAAGTGGGTAAATAAAGACAGGGAGGTATACCACCGACACATTCAACGCATAATTTCGGCGTCGGTCGTCAGAAGACCAAGGATATTTTCATTATATGTCTATTGTAAAGGGGTCGACTGTTTGGTATAACAGGGTTACTATTATCTATAGTGGCTGGGACTTAAATACTATCAGCATACCGGTTACAGCTCTTCAAATGAAAACTTTGAAAGTGTAAAGATGGCCGATGGTTTTAGTGGGTATGACTTTGTGATATTCGTTGTTAAGGGGTGGGGTGAGTGGATGAATAACTAGATAAACGCTTCCGAACACTATCATCGGGTTCGAATCCCAGTGGGGTGGTCTAGTGGTAGAAGAAATATTGATAATATTTGGTTACTTAGTTGTGATTTCGAGCTCGGTTGTTATTAACCCGGTTATGTTTAGAAAAGTAGAGGTGGTGTGCTGGTTGCGGAGTATGTTTAGGGGGTACCCCAGACACCGTGGAAGTGACAGGTTCGAATCTCGGAACTTTGTCGTGGGTAAGATTTCCAGTCATCAAGGTGTGGGTGTCGTCGCGGCCACAAGTCCCACCGCTGATGAAAAACACAGGCAGCAGATTTCACCGTTGTACCTACGAGTCACAAAATATAAGCTAACTTAACATTCAGAATATGACCTCAACAGGTGTTGCCAAAAATCAATACTTATTCTTATAACGGCTAATCCAGGGGATTATCGTCATCGTAATGACCAAGTCAGGTTAATAATATTTCTTATATCTCCGCCATTGCAAATAGTTCGCGATATTAATAAATGTTCATATAAAGGTTGGAAGGGGATTAAAAGATTAACACCTATTGTCGGGACATCCAATAAAAATCAATAACACTACCCTCGATTTTTCTCATAATTGCCGATTGGAGATTATGGGCTAGGTGTATGTGTCCTTAATTAGTTAAAACAGGTGGTATGAGTAGGAGATATCACAAACAGTATCAGCATGTGCCACTCTGATCTTAAATATCAGTAGTTCGTTATTCTTGTGACATTGAAAAACGCTTGTGGCTTGAAGACAGATGGTGTACTATGTTATTGGGTGGTGTATATAGATTGACCAGTATGTGAAGTTGATAAGGTCACCCCTGCCAGCGCATCGTAGCTGTGTTGTGACTTGTCGCCTATTACATCCGGGTGTAAAAATAACCAAAAATATTTCACATCAACTCAGACATGCCTCTATATAGCTGCACTGCGAACATGGCTAGAGTCTACTTTAGGAAAGTATCGTGTATCTGTGTATACGGGTTTACCACTGCTTATAGATGTGTGCAGTATTATTAGAAAGCGGCCGTTATGTCTACATTATCAAAGTACGTTGCCTTACAGAGCTGGTATAGTATCTATGTGTCTGCTACGTTGTATGTTTTGTCATCTTGCCTTGTAGTATTTGGAGGGAGTTTCATGCGGGTGTCTAGTGAACTTTTTAAAAACTATGTCTCAGAATCCACAACGCCACTGGCATTAGAGGCTTTTCAACTTGTCTGCTCATTGACCACGCTTCACATTCATACTAAAGTACGGGTTCTATGTAGTACTTAAACACTCCTTTTATTTCTCATTACAGTTGTCAACTTTATATTAGTCAGTATGTTTTCCAATTTGCAAAAGACAACCTTCATCACAGCGATTCTTGTTCCAACGCCCTTAAAGCCACCTCCTATCAGACATTTTTTTCTTTCCTTTTATGATCACGGCTACCGTTTCCCCATTTCAAGCTCCATGTCTCTACTCGTATGCATTAGTGTGGTAGAAGTAAACCGATAACTCACAAGATAGACGTATATTATCACACTGTATATGAACATGTGGGAAACGGCTACATCCGGGCAAAGAGGGCGTTGTATCTGTCACATGCGTATGGATACAGCCGAGACACGTGGTTAAGAGGGATACTACAGAAAAAAAAACGGTATTATGTTGGCGATCGAACCAGGGACCTAATTCGTGATGACCACCATGTACGGGAGTGATTCTGCCCCCTCGTCAACAGGGCGTCGGAGGTTTAAAAGGGTGTTCATTCTCTCGCTTTTCTATTTCCGAGTCGTCATAGGGTCACCAAGTAACAGTAAAGAACACGAAACTACTACTACCAAGGCCTTTATACACCACAATGCATTTTCGAATATAATATACACAACTATAATCAAGTCATCACAGTATTCAACTAACCCGCTCTCATAGACATAGAGGAGAGATGTGAGCACCGAGGCCAGTTGGGGGAGGTGTACCTTTTACTTAACATCTATCGGGTCATACACCGACGAGTGTTTAGCTATATTTATCATATAATATTACCCGTGAACACAACAAGCTTCCCCGGATCAGTCTTAGGCTTCTCATATAACATGACATATCACGTACCCGCTGTCCTGACCAGCAAAGTTATCGCTTCTCAGAGCAGACATTTACACTTTCATTAATTCTTCTGCCTGGCCAAAGGGGGGTCTTTGCATCTTTCCGCAGAAACCTAGTTCCAATGCTAATATATGTTTTTAATTAAAATTTAAAACTAATAAATCGCACTTTTATTGCGCAAGATGTAAGCTTGATATATGTCCTATACCTAACCTATACCTATACTTACCCTATATCTGTATATTAAGTGAAGCGCGCAATAAAAGTGCGATTTATTAGTTTTAAATTTTAATTAAAATTTAATCACATAAATTTAACTTTTTCATTTCTAAAACTGGTTTGTATCTATGTCTCTTAAGAAAGAGTTTGTTGTATAGTTAGGGTTAGGGTTAGGGTTAGTTGATGTATAGTTAGGGTTAGGGTTAGGATTAGATGATGTATACTTAGGGTTAGGGTTAGTAAGAAAGTGTTTGTTGTGTTTGATGTCACTCTGGTAGTCCAAGGAATGCAACTCATGCGTCTCAATAACCCAAGCTCTGTTGTTTTTTCCAAGTTCTGCCTAGGGGTGCTGGTCGATGATCATATTCGTTGTCTAGAATAGCGCCTAGTAGGTTAGGGGGCATATGATTTATCTCCACGAGGTTGGAAAATCTGCCTAGTCAGCAGAAAATCAGTTGTTCTGTAATCAAAGAGAATGTTAATGTTATTTGGTATGAAATGTTGAAAGTCGGTTAGACGATGTGGTAGAGGGTATTCAAGGGTTCAGTAAGGCAGACGTGGCTTTAAGAAAGGTCGACTTCATAACAGACACTGTTGGTTGGTTGCAGACTTGCCGCTATTGCAGTTGTGAAATGACAAAGTGTGATAGAGGTGGACAAAGTAAGCAATGTTATGTTAGCTAGACTTCGAGAACACTCTTTGTATTGTTGAAAGATGGACCAATGGAAGGTTAGTGTAGCAGACATTGTGGTATAGAAAGTTGAAGATATCAGCCATGGGAAGTGGATCTTTGCTGACGAATACTCAGATGATATTGAAACTATCCCAGGTGGAGCCACAGATTGCCCTAAATGTTGTTATGGCTGTTTCATTAGAGCTCATGTTAAACGAAGGTTTGGCGTTGTTAGTGGTGCTACATAGAAAAGTTGTGAAGCTATCTATGAAAGACAGAGACACTTTGCGTTAGAAAAAAAAAAAAACCAAGAGTGTGAAGAGCTGGGTGATTAGTATGCATAAGTGCTTCTTTAGTGGATACTCTGGACTGATAAGTTGAAACTTTCGGTAATGTAAAAGAGGGAAAGTGTTGACGTTGATGATTATGTCTTGTGAAATGTCTGTTCAGATAAAAGTTCAAGACACGTTTGACATAACTACAGAAGCAATATTTGTTCCTACTTTTTTTTTTTATAACTTTACACAAGCTATTTATAAGCTTGGTCGAGATGTTTCATGTTTTGACCACCATTTTTCCCCCTTTGGTTAACACACTTTCTTAGTTCGGTCAACATATTTCATAGTTTAGCCCATATATTTTTCCCTTTTGGTTAACAAATTTTCTTACTTTTCAGAAGTTTGGTGTACGTTTTTCTTTACTTGGTCAATATTTTTCTCATTAGGTTAACACATTTTCCTAAGTTTTATAAGTTTTGTGTAACTTTTTTCTTCACTTGGGCGATATTTTTCTCATTAGGTTAACACATTTTCCTAAGTTTTATAAGTTTTGTGTAACTTTTTTCTTCACTTGGGCGATATTTTCTCATTAGGTTAACACATTTTCCTCCTTTTCATAAGTATGGTTGAGATATTTCTCCACTTGGCCAATATTTTTCCCATTTGGTTAACAAATTTTCTTACTTTTCAGAAGTTTGGTGTATGTTTTTCTTTACTTGGTCAATGTTTTTCTCATTAGGTTAACACATTTTCCTAAGTTTTATAAGTTTTGTGTAACTTTTTCTTCAATTGGGCGATATTTTTGTCATTAGGTTAACATCTTTTCCTAAGTTTTATAAGTTTTGTGTATTTTTTTTCTTCACTTGGGCGATATTTTCTCATTAGGTTAACACATTTCCCTAAGTTTTATAAGTTTTGTGTAACTTTTTTCTTCAATTGGGCGATATTTTTCTCATTAGGTTAACACATTTTCCTAAGTTTTATAAGTTTTGTGTAACTTTTTTCTTCAATTGGGCGATATTTTCCCCATTAGGTTAACACATTTTCCTCCTTTTCATAAGTATGGTTGAGATATTTATAAGATTAGTTGTAACATGTCTTTACTTGGACAATATTTTTCACATTTGGTTAATAAAGTTTCCTATATTTTAAAAGTTTGGATGCGATATTTCTTTACTTGACCAATATTTTTCATCTTTGGCTAACAAATGTTCCTACTTTAGTCGACATATTTTCCTATTTTTTGTACGTTTGGTCGAGATATTTCAAAACTTGGACAATATTTTTTCCTAATTTGGGTAATACATTTTCTTATAACGGTCGACATCTTTATAAGTTTGTCCATCGTTTCGCCTATTGTATAACTTCAGTCGACATATTTCTTGATTTTACTAGCATATTTTCTTACTTGTTATAAATTCGGATGAGATATTTCATTACTTGTTCATACATTTTATAAGTTTGGCCGAGACATCTATAAGTTTGATCGATATTTTTCCTATTTGGCTAACATGATTTCCTACTTGCCCAATATTTGTCACATTTGACGAACAATTTTCCTACTTTTCATAAGTTTGGTCGAGATATTTCCTATTTTGGTCACCTTTTTAAATTAATTTGGTTACAATTTTTCCTACTTTTTATAATGTTAGTCGAGACGTTTCTTATTTTGACCAACTGTTTTGTCAGTTTAGCTAACAATTTTTACTACATTTTATAAGTTGGCCGAGACGTTTCTTATTTTGGCTAACAGTTTTGTCAGTTTGGCTAACAATTTTTCCTATATTTTATAAGTTGGTCGAGATATTTCTGTATTTGGCCAACATTTTCATTAGTTTGACTAGCCTTTTTCCTATTTCTTATACGCTTGGTTGAGATATTTCTTATTTTGACCCCGAGTTTTATAAGTTTGGCTAACAAATTTTACTATATTTTATACGTCTGGTCGATATATTTCTATATTTGGCCAACATTTTAATAATTTGGCTAACATTTTTCCTATTTCTTATACGCTTGGTTGAGATATTTCTTATTTTGACCACGAGTTTTATAAGTTTGGCTAACATATTTTACTATACTTTATACGTCTGGTTGATATATTTCTATATTTGGCCAACCTTTTAATAATTTGGCTAACATTTTTCTTATTTGTCTGTTGGAGTGGAACATAGAACCTGTACTTTTGGCAGGATGTGAAATGTGGTAATGAGCCGACACATTGAAAAACATATATTAGCATTGGAACTAGGTTTCTGCGGAAAGATGCAAAGACCCCCCTTTGGCCAGGCAGAAGAATTAATGAAAGTGTAAATGTCTGCTCTGAGAAGCGATAACTTTGCTGGTCAGGACAGCGGGTACGTGATATGTCATGTTATATGAGAAGCCTAAGACTGATCCGGGGAAGCTTGTTGTGTTCACGGGTAATATTATATGATAAATATAGCTAAACACTCGTCGGTGTATGACCCGATAGATGTTAAGTAAAAGGTACACCTCCCCCAACTGGCCTCGGTGCTCACATCTCTCCTCTATGTCTATGAGAGCGGGTTAGTTGAATACTGTGATGACTTGATTATAGTTGTGTATATTATATTCGAAAATGCATTGTGGTGTATAAAGGCCTTGGTAGTAGTAGTTTCGTGTTCTTTACTGTTACTTGGTGACCCTATGACGACTCGGAAATAGAAAAGCGAGAGAATGAACACCCTTTTAAACCTCCGACGCCCTGTTGACGAGGGGGCAGAATCACTCCCGTACATGGTGGTCATCACGAATTAGGTCCCTGGTTCGATCGCCAACATAATACCGTTTTTTTTTCTGTAGTATCCCTCTTAACCACGTGTCTCGGCTGTATCCATACGCATGTGACAGATACAACGCCCTCTTTGCCCGGATGTAGCCGTTTCCCACATGTTCATATACAGTGTGATAATATACGTCTATCTTGTGAGTTATCGGTTTACTTCTACCACACTAATGCATACGAGTAGAGACATGGAGCTTGAAATGGGGAAACGGTAGCCGTGATCATAAAAGGAAAGAAAAAAATGTCTGATAGGAGGTGGCTTTAAGGGCGTTGGAACAAGAATCGCTGTGATGAAGGTTGTCTTTTGCAAATTGGAAAACATACTGACTAATATAAAGTTGACAACTGTAATGAGAAATAAAAGGAGTGTTTAAGTACTACATAGAACCCGTACTTTAGTATGAATGTGAAGCGTGGTCAATGAGCAGACAAGTTGAAAAGCCTCTAATGCCAGTGGCGTTGTGGATTCTGAGACATAGTTTTTAAAAAGTTCACTAGACACCCGCATGAAACTCCCTCCAAATACTACAAGGCAAGATGACAAAACATACAACGTAGCAGACACATAGATACTATACCAGCTCTGTAAGGCAACGTACTTTGATAATGTAGACATAACGGCCGCTTTCTAATAATACTGCACACATCTATAAGCAGTGGTAAACCCTTATACACAGATACACGATACTTTCCTAAAGTAGACTCTAGCCATGTTCGCAGTGCAGCTATATAGAGGCATGTCTGAGTTGATGTGAAATATTTTTGGTTATTTTTACACCCGGATGTAATAGGCGACAAGTCACAACACAGCTACGATGCGCTGGCAGGGGTGACCTTATCAACTTCACATACTGGTCAATCTATATACACCACCCAATAACATAGTACACCATCTGTCTTCAAGCCACAAGCGTTTTTCAATGTCACAAGAATAACGAACTACTGATATTTAAGATCAGAGTGGCACATGCTGATACTGTTTGTGATATCTCCTACTCATACCACCTGTTTTAACTAATTAAGGACACATACACCTAGCCCATAATCTCCAATCGGCAATTATGAGAAAAATCGAGGGTAGTGTTATTGATTTTTATTGGATGTCCCGACAATAGGTGTTAATCTTTTAATCCCCTTCCAACCTTTATATGAACATTTATTAATATCGCGAACTATTTGCAATGGCGGAGATATAAGAAATATTATTAACCTGACTTGGTCATTACGATGACGATAATCCCCTGGATTAGCCGTTATAAGAATAAGTATTGATTTTTGGCAACACCTGTTGAGGTCATATTCTGAATGTTAAGTTAGCTTATATTTTGTGACTCGTAGGTACAACGGTGAAATCTGCTGCCTGTGTTTTTCATCAGCGGTGGGACTTGTGGCCGCGACGACACCCACACCTTGATGACTGGAAATCTTACCCACGACAAAGTTCCGAGATTCGAACCTGTCACTTCCACGGTGTCTGGGGTACCCCCTAAACATACTCCGCAACCAGCACACCACCTCTACTTTTCTAAACATAACCGGGTTAATAACAACCGAGCTCGAAATCACAACTAAGTAACCAAATATTATCAATATTTCTTCTACCACTAGACCACCCCACTGGGATTCGAACCCGATGATAGTGTTCGGAAGCGTTTATCTAGTTATTCATCCACTCACCCCACCCCTTAACAACGAATATCACAAAGTCATACCCACTAAAACCATCGGCCATCTTTACACTTTCAAAGTTTTCATTTGAAGAGCTGTAACCGGTATGCTGATAGTATTTAAGTCCCAGCCACTATAGATAATAGTAACCCTGTTATACCAAACAGTCGACCCCTTTACAATAGACATATAATGAAAATATCCTTGGTCTTCTGACGACCGACGCCGAAATTATGCGTTGAATGTGTCGGTGGTATACCTCCCTGTCTTTATTTACCCACTTCTCCACTCGATCACCCTGGCTCTTACCAAGGAACGGGCGTAATTATCCAACCAATCCGCTCCTCGCCCACCTCTTAACAAGGATCAGAAGCAGTTATTTAGCTATTTGTACACTCACCAACCCCTTGACAACGACCTGGAGCCTTTATCTAGCAACTCCTCTGTCTCTTAGCAAGGAACCGACGCATTTACTTAGCCACTTCGCCACTCGCCCATCCCTTTAAATTGTTCGGAAGCTGTTATATAGATACATCACCACTCACCAACCCCTTAACAACGAATACCACAAAGCCACGCCCCCATACAACCGTTACTACAGGCCATCTTAACTTTTTTAAGGTTTTCATTTGAAGAGGTGTAATCTATATGATGATAGTTTTATAAGCCACTACGACCCACTACAGATCATATACACGCCATATATACCTTTTTACTTATTATAATTTTCATATGACACCCGGCGCGGTTCGAGACTTCGACCCACCTAACCCCACCACAGTACTCGTCAATAACCGGACTAGTGATCACTCAGCAATGACTGGCCACTTGGGTACTACAAGACATTGTTTTACTTGGGTCGACCGCTCCACGCGACCGATCGGCCGAGCTCGCTCCTCCGACTGCCCCCCGCGCGCCCCTGGTTGTTGTTTATTTATTTATGTTTTTTATTTATTTTTTACAATTAGTTAAAATATTATACACACACACACACTCAGTTATCTGCCCTTAGAAAAACACGTCTTTTATTAGAATTATCAACCCTTACATATGACCTAAATACCCTACCCTACCCTACCCTACCCAACACACCCCAGCTCCGAGACCGAAAAGGATTGGGGTCAATCCTTAGAGGTCAATCCTGAAATGCTAATCAAATACCACGTAACCCACTACTACCACAGCAGAAGGAATGATAATGTTTTTGTATCTGGTGTGATAATAAACAGAAAGGTATGATATGACCGATGGCGCTGCGACAGGCAGGGGTGTCATAAAAGAGCATAAATTCGCGGGTAGACAGACACTACTGTTAGCTAAATACATCAACATATAACGAAGTAATTATTATCCCCTGACACTGAGTGCAGAGAATGGTGCAATGGAATGGCGGGTCTTGAAATGAAATAGCTGATTGATGAGAATGTTGCGGAGAGTGATGCTATGGTTAACTGTACACTGATGGATCTGTGCAGCGGGGTACAACATCAGGCTGGGAAATGATGTGCCAGGACGCAGGAGAGCAGAGCGGTGTGTGCAAGAGAACAATGTGAGTCGCGGAAATTGAGATACAGAAAGATGACGTACGTCTGAGGTGACTGTGAGTTTGCATCCAACAAGATAGTTATCAGTCAACCAAAAAGTAAAATTAAAAGTCATACAGCAGAAAGCTGTTGTGGGTATGTGAAGTGCAGGACCATCACATTATGTAGGCCCGAGTGTATGGAGAAATAGGTGATCAGCCTTTCCCTCAAGTAGCGAACGTTGAGAGCTGATATCGAACACTCGTCCGACTGCACACTCATGACATTCTTAGCATAATATTCGGCATGATAAAAACAGGCAAATGTATTTATGTTGACATGGAAATAACTTAAGATAAGAGAGGATATAAGACAACGGCAAAATTGAAAGTACATGGACCACCGGCTTATGAATCTGTCAACTTCTTTCAGAAACGTATCAAGAAAATCGGATTCAAACGCTGGGCAGATCTCTACAACAAAATGCTGTAAGAATAACGCATAAAGCACCAAACACTTACGTAAAACCTTCTTATGGAACAAAATGGAAAAAAGGCCACTCTGGTGATATACAAAACATGCACACCTTTGACTTTATGGTAATGTCACAATATTTTGATTGCTAACAAGGCACAACAAACTGAAACAATCTATATCACAAGACTACGATATGTTCGCAGGTTCTATGTGTAACTCTGACGTAGCATTATACAAAATGCACATGTTCTATGTTCGGTTCGGTAGCCGTACTGGTGGCGATAGTATTCGAGGACATCCGTTATCAAATCTATACAAATATCACATTCTTTGACAACTGAAGCGAGGCAAGACATTCCACACGAAACATTCATTTCTCCACCTTACTAAGCATACTCCGTGAGTCCGTATGAAATGCAATGTGTGTTGTAGGTGTGACCTCCGGCCATTGGAAGGCTGATGTGACTGCTTCCACCTCCATTCTCATAATGAAGGTCATTGTTTCATCTGCCAGGCTCTAATTTTTCAAGCAATGTCCATTCGTTTCGCCATGAAAACCCAGCCTGTACGTCTGTTTCTCACCACTGACCCATCGGTGTTGGTCGCTATGTTGCCTTGATGTGTGTTGCTCTGGATTAACCGTTGCACCCCAAACACTGTGCGGCTTTCTGTCCACTCTCTGCACTCACGATCCAGTGTTACTATTATCTTTTGCCAGAACGACATGTCTTCCGGTACGTTTACCCACTCTCTTTCACTACTAATGTTCGAAGACAACAGGCAGGTAACTTTCAACTTCCCTCGCTGGTGAGAAATAGAAATTCTATTGCTCAAATAGACTGAGGTGTTAAAAACACACTGAAAAACTACCCCGAGAATGTCTGTCAGTCTTATATTTTGTCTGGGGAGGACAATTTTATGATCAAACGGCGACCATTGAATGGTCATAGGGTCACCAGGGCCGAATATATAGAAACGCGCGTTCTTAAACATCTGGAGTGCTGATGCCAAGGTACGGGGTTCAACTCCTACATCGGATAGCTGGGCTAAAATGTTGACTTCTCGTCCTTGACTTGGAGACGTTACAAGTACCTCTGAAGTCGGAGTGGGTTCGCCTGATGACGAGGGACACTGGTAATAGGGAAAGCTAATCCACTAGCTAAATTCAGTCAAATGCTGCAAGAAGTAGTGTGTATAGACCACGTTTGAGTTCAAAGCGAGCGAACGCCAAGAAAGGAAAATAAAAACGTTATAGTATCTGAAGCAGCGGTTACCTGTGTTCCTGAAAGTAACAACGGTCCATGGATACATTTATTGCAGGATCGTAGAAGAACGTTGCGATCTCAGCTTGACAAGCGAGTTCAAATTTATAGCTAGTAACGCATCGTGAATTATAATTTGATTCTAGAACACTCGTGTAGGGATGACTAACACTGTTTACCTGAGAGCCAGGAGACGGGGACTAATTATGTCGACTTTGGCGTTCATTTGGCAACATCTGACTTAAGTGCAATTATGATTGTACCTATTTCCTAACTTCTTCAGAAGAAGTTTAGTTATTTTCTGGTAACAGTTTTTGGTGGTTTTTGCCAATGTGACATTTGAAGTTCGCCTGTAAATTCTGCAGTAACTCACCTTTATACTGCAGTAAGCAATGAAGAACTTATAACAGCCACTGTATACGCAGAGCCAAACTGATCCAGTAGGAACTTTACAAAAGTTGAGTAGCATTTTTCGTAACAGACTAACAATAAATATAAGAGCCAAAATCAAAGCCAAAATAAAATTTAAAAAAAAAAACCTAGAGTCAGCAGACTCTACCATCAATCCTGCTATTCCAAATACTATATCTTGCCGCTGTTGTTGTTGAGACGGACAGTCACTATGTCTATGATCAATTTATCAATTGTGTTGTTTTCGTTACATATGCATATTTCGTATCCTCATATCACCTCATCCCTTTTGTTTCCCTCTTGTACCTTGCGGTGTTGAGGTGAAGTATAAACAGTGTGAGAGTGCCCGTTTGTGGGCTTCATGTATTGACATTCACTTGGACTCTGTTGTTCCCTCCAGCCGATATTAATGTGATCGACCTCTTTCTCAGGTTCTATCTGGTCTGTACATCATTGCTTGTTGTGGTATACTGTTAGTTGTTAACCTTGTTACATGGTCACACCATTTGACTTGCTGCCTTCTAATAAAATCTAGCCATGCCATAACCCCCACTTTATTCCTGATTTATTAATGGCTGATCTTCTCTCTTCGTGATACATTGAGTATGCTTCTCAGGGATCTCATCTCTGTTGTGATTTTCCTGTTCTCTTTTTCTGTCGTTGTCTATTTTTGGCATTGTAGCACAGAGTTGGTAGGAAAATTGTGTTGTAGAGTGCTTTCTTAGTAACTATTAATACATGTTTGTTCTTTAGTATTGGCACCATTTGTCAAATGAGCTTAAAAAAGTCGCTTAAAAGTCGACAGGGTCGACTTCATCGCACCGGGTTTTATCCCATATGGCTCGGTCCCTTTCCGCAGCATGGAAAGCGTCGCACAAAGCACGAACTCTGATTTGCCTTATTTCATCTATTTTCGATCTCTTCTTCTGATTTGCCAATTGATGATATTGTACTTCCTAGGTACTTGAAGATCTTCATTTGTTTCAGGGGGTGTTATTTTAGGTGAATCGTTTTTTCTTTCTTCTTTGGTTACAGTCATTACTTCTGTTTTACTTCTGCTAATTTTCATGTTATGTTCCCTACGACAGTTCATAAATAAACGCACATATTATTGTTTGGCGCTCTTACAAGGAGAAGAAGGAAGTAGAGATTAGAGAACGATCGGTATATATAGCTTTCAAATTGTATGTTGTCTAGTATGTCCTCTAGTCTCTACTACCTTTTTCTTTTTCTATCAGCGCCAAACAATACCATGTGTGTTTATTTATGAATTGTCTTAGTGGCCTCAAAGTGTTCCTCAAATGATTTCCTGTATGTCCATGTGTTAGTTTATACACATTTTTCCATCCATCCGTCCATCCATCCATCCATCCATCCATCCATCCATCCATCCATCCATCCATCCATCCATCCATCCACCCACCCACCCATCCATTTATTTATCACCCGTAACTCTACTTGCATGCCTGAATGCCTTCCTATCCATGTGCCAATTTATACACATTTCTACATCCATCCATTAATCCATCCATCCATCCATCCATCCATCCATCCACCCAGCCATCCATCTACTTATCTCCTTGCATACAAGCTTGACTACCTTTAATTCTTACTTCTTGTATGATTGTATGTCTTTTTGACGACAATTTAAGTTTTAACAAACTTCTATGCCCATGCATCCATGTATTCATCCATCCATCCATCAATCCATCCATCCATCAATCCATCCATCCATCCATCTACTTATCTCCTTGTCTACAATCTTGACTACCTCTAACTCTGCGTGCATGCCTGAATGCCTTCCTTTCCATGTGTCAATGTGTACACATTTCTACATAGAAAATGCAAATACAGGAGCCCATCTTCACTGCCAAGCACACGAGACATCCTATTTATCTACATTAGAATTATACATTCAAGCCCGCAGCATTCACAAGTTTATAATGATAATAGATAAAGCACACACGAATCTGGCAAATTATCAACATAGACAGTTCTCTTTCTCTCTCTGGTTATGTTTCCACAATGTCGCTTGTACAACAGCAGGGGGCTGTAAACTATAAACTTCATATCGGTCTTGTTGAACCAACATAAATGCTATTAAAATATGATCAGATACGTAGCGGTACAGCTGTTATAATAATAAAGTAAATATGTCTGTTTATGTGTGATGTATATTCTCTCTTTTGGTTACAAGCATATGCAGGCGTATATGTATATATCATCATGTGCCATGCCGATGAGTTTCATCATCTCGCACGATCACTAGAGTCGTGGATCAGCTCGGTATTCTTTCTCAACCATGTCACGTCGCCAAGCCATCCAGATATTTACTTCTCTGCCTTCACCTTGATCTTTTCCTCTCAATCTTGCCAGTTGTCACCAAGTTTCTAATTTATTTCTTCTTAAAATTTGTCCAAAAATGTTAGCTGTTTAAGTCTAATTTCTCTAAACAGTTAACGGTTTTCATTTGCTGCTTGTAGGACTTGCTCATTAGTTTTTCTGACTGTCCATGGTTTTCTTTGCATTTTCCCTAGAAACCACATTTCCACTCCATTAGATGCTTTTCAGTTTCATATATTTGTAACAGTGGACACTCAATGAGTGATGTGGTCATCATCGCCTTACGTGGCATGACATTTCCTGAAACCAATTTTCCACTGGATTGACTTGAGAAAAAATATACCTGGGTAGTATTCGAACAGGTGACCACCGCGCCAGCAGACAAGCTTGAGAGCCACAATGATAAGTAGATTCCCTCTGTAACAAAATGGCTGGGTACAAATTCTGTCCATATATAGTTGTGGGTTGAGGTGACCAATGTTGCTACACTTGTAAGGGTGACTACGATGAAATAAACTCGCTCCGTGTGCAAGGTGGAGTTGTCATTTGAAGGCGACAGATGCGAATCCCCATGGGCCAGCCACTTTCATTATCTGTATGTCGGGTGTGTCCTTTGCTCTCTACTGCTGTTCCTTTTGAGCAACGGGTTGGCTTCTGTTGACACTGAAATGCTTAAAACCCAAGGTTGTTACTTTAACAACCTAGGTATGGCTCCAGCCAGTGCTTATGTGCTGTGAGGCTCCAGTACCGGTGTTGCACACCCCGCTAGTTGAGGGAGGGGGGGGGGGTGATTATTTCCACAGCAGTCTCCGTGCAATTGGTACTTGGATACTATCAGGTCGCGATAAATGTCTCTACACCGACCGCACTCAGAGTTATGATAGTCATTGTCAGAACATAGACCATTTGAAGGCATTTGGGGTGGGAATTCAAGAATTACAGAGAATTCAGAACAAACCAAACAACAAAAATCTACTCCATTATTATACTTCTAAGATTTCGGATCAATATATATATATATATATATATATATATATATATATATATATATATATATATATATATATATATATATATATATATATATATATATATATATGAATTTAGTTCTAATTTTACTTCGTGAAAAGTAAGCGTCAAACATATTTATAAAATCTTCTTCCTTTTCACTCGTAGCGTTAACAATACTGCCATGGTTAGAGACCACTTTAGAGATTGAAGTGACAGAAGTCTATACATATTACGTAAAATATATTTAACTGAGGTGAACAGTTCCCATACTCTCCGACTTCCCTTTAAAGAACATAATCCAGTATTCATTTTACGAGACCAGGCAGGCAGAGTTACGTGTATTGGGAATACTATTTACTCTACCCCCAGAGACAGAACGTGACAACCGTGCTAATCAATCTGTACACTATCTACTAGGCCACCGGGTTCGTGTGAAACAAAAAATAAGATGTATTTAATTTTGAAGTGTAACTGGGCCTCGCGCAAACAACCATGGCAGATAACACAATTGGCAGCTGCGAGCTGCGTGTTCTAGTTTTATCCTGTTAAGCTGCAGATTAATAATAGAATAAAACTTTATCTTACATCGAAATGAACGAATGAAATTAGCAGACGAAGCAGACATTTAGGAATGCACATACATGTTGTCGCTGTAGGACACGCGGTTAACTAGAACAATTCCAGGTTATATGGGTATTAAATTAACAGACTGCCTAGTCAATTAAAAGTTACCTGCATGTCATTTACAGGAAGTTGTAATGAATCCCAGCATGTATTGACTGTTTGTAACGAACTAGGCAATTTTACGTTCGATAGTTTGCCATTTGTCATATTACAGGGAGAGTTAATACATTGTATACACACGAGAAACTATAAGTAGATTCAAAAGGATAATACACGAAAATACTCTATTGAAAACGCTAATTTCACGTAATACACCGACGTCACTTAGAAACAGGAAAATAACTGAAAAGCATTCAGGCAGGGGGCATCGTACAGACAACACCTTCATCGACACTGACAAAGCAAGTATACATTAACCAACATATCGACTTTCAAAACAAATATTTCACCTTATTCGATTATACAAATACCTGGGTACAATCTTCAACTGTCCCAACATAATAAGGGAAGAAATACAAGCTAGAATCAACTCTGGAAATAAGATATACTATGCACTACAACATCTGCTAAAATCAAATGCGCTATCTCGTAACACCAAGATCACAATATACAAAACACTGATCAGACCAGTTGTGCTGTATTGCTCTGAATCCTGGAGTACAACTAAAGGAGATGAAGCCTTGTTACAAACCTGTGAGAACAAACTTTTAAAACGCATCTTTGGTTCCATTAGGGATACATAAAGTGGAGAGTGGAAAAGAAGCAGCAACTAAGACATTTATGATTTGTTTAAGTCTCCGCAAAACACTGGTATCATAAAGGCTAATAGACTGCAATGGCTGGGGCATATAGAAAGAATGGAAGATAATAGGGAAACAAAACTCGCTTACACTCAGGAAATAAATGACCGTAGACCCCGAGGAAGACTAAGAAGACGGTGGAGAGATAATATACATACAGACCTACAAGCACTTGGAATTAGCGACTGGCAAGAGAAGGTCAACTAGAGAGACGAATGGAGACGGCTTGTATCTGCAGCAAAGAACCTCAATGGCTCGGAATGCTGAAGAAGAAGAAGATTCGATTATTCGGTCTAAAAGCAAAACCGAGTAAAATTGAAATAGATTTTTGTGAGATTCAATTTGTAGAACATAGGATTTCTCGAAGTTTCTTGGAGACTGACTCAAAGTTGGTAACGAAAATTCTTGACATTAAATCGCCAACAACGGAAAACGAAATCGGAATTATTTTAAAACTTATTAATTATTACAAAATATATTCCTAATTTGTTGTTGGAACATCTTAAAAATTAACAACCGAATAAAATTAAACAGTCAGAGAAACACGACGCAATACTGCAACGAATCAAATCTATATTCAGTAAACCTCCAATCCTTAACTGTTTTGGTGTCATGGGATTATTAATCGACTTAAGCGATTTCCCGTTTCTGAAGTGGGCATATATGTCGCCGAATTTGTATCATTGCGTTATAATACAACATATATACTATAATATTAACAATTTTTAACTGTGACACTCCGCTGCTTCTCATTTTCCTTCAGTCATAGTTTTGTTTGGCACAGAATCTTAAAATTCCTGATTTTACAAAGGACTTTTTAATTCAAATAGACGCAAGCTCCTATTCATTGTCTTCGAAACTGTTTCAGTAAAGCGATTGTAAATTACATCATGTTCTGTATTCTATCAGAAAAATGACGAATACTCAGAAGAAATATTCTATCATTGAACTCGACATTCTATATAGAACTCATACTCTTGCATGTATGTAAAGCAGGGACGGTAAGCATCAACCAATCAATCATGTGCCGTGCCGGAAAGCGTGGGCGGTCATGACTCGCCATTTCACTCGATCACCAGTGTCGTGGATCAGCTCAGTGTTCCTGTCTCGTCCATGCCATGTGGCCAAGCCATCCAGGTATTTTCCTCTCGGTCTTCCTCTTGGTCTGTTCCCTTCGATCTTGCCAGTTGTCACTAAGTTCTCCAATCCATTTCTTCTCATAACATGTCCAAAAATTTTTGACGGTCTACGTCTAATTTCTTTATTCAGTTTACGATTTTCATTTGTCTCCTGTAGTACCTGGTCATTGGTTTTTCTGTCTGTCCATGGTATTCTTTGCATTTTCCTCAGAAACCACATTTCTGCAGCCATCAGGTGCTTTTCAGCTTGACTGCTCATTGTCCAAGTTTCACATCCATACAAAAGGACAGGCTCTATGTATCCCCTCAACACTCTTTTTCTCGTTTCAATTGACATCTTTTTATTGGTCAGAATGTTTTTCATCTTGCTAAAGGCTACTTTCGCCATGGCGATTCTTGTTCTAATCTCTTCAAGGCATCTCCCATCAGATGTTATGACTGTTCCAAGATAATTGTACCGATTAACTTGTTGAAGAATATTTCCATTTACTTGTATATTACATTGTGGCACTTCTTTCTTCCTAGTGACGACCATAACCTGAGTCTTTTTACAATTTAATTCTAACCCCAGTTGCTCACTGTGTACAACAACCGTATCTACTAATTGTTGCAGGTCCTGCGCATTGTCTGCAATTAATACTGTATCATCTGCATATCTAATGTTATTGATGTTTCGTCCTCCTTTGCTGATTCCATTTATATCCTCTACATTTCTGAAAATATTTTCACTGTATAGGGAAAAAAGATCTGGAGACATCACACATCCCTGCCTAACACCTCTCTTAATTATATATATATATATATATATATATATATATATATATATATATATATATATATATATATATATATATATATATATATTTGTGAGCGCGCGTGTGTGTGTGTGTGTGTGTGTGTGTGTTTTCGACGATCGTGACCTTTTACAAACCAGTTACTTTACGAATAAACTGGACACATTATCTTCAAAAACCTTCTGTTATCTTCATGGCGTATTTTTATAAGCGCGTGAAGACAAACTGACAGACACAGCAACGTTCCTGGAATAGTTTCAAATTTATATCACATCTCTTTCAAATTCCACATCTGTCTAGTTTGTTCCTGGCACAAACAAGGTCGCTGTCAGAAATGAGGCCAGGATTACAACAGTTGTTCCTTGAACTGTGCGTGCGTGCTCTGTTTTAGATATCCCTGTCTACGCACAGGTAAAATGCTCCTCCTTGGCATGACTTCTGTAGGAGTGTAGTTTAGTGGGTTTTCACATATACTGTGCCACTGTGTATGATGAGGTTTCAGCAGTACAGGTGGATAACTAGATGACTTGATCACATGACATAATCAGGACTAGGGCCCAGACTTGATTAGCAATTCTTGTTATCTGAGAGATGGCGAGCCACATTGTGGTGACAAATACTTGTACGAGACAGGTACCACCATAGAGTAACCTGTGTTCACTGCCACAACAGTTATAACCCACACCTCTTAGACCTCTGCCTCGCGTTCTAAAGCATCTGCCTTTTTTTTCTGAGTACGTTGGCAATACAAGTGCAATTTTTTTTTCCGGAGACCCCTTTGGATCATCGCTGGAGCTATAGAGTTCGTGCTTTGTGAGATGCACACGGCAAACGGTTTGCCGGTCTAGGGGAAGAGATACTGAGTCTGAAGGGGTAAAACCTACCTTAAAGAAGACGATCCTCTCGAATTTATCCTTTAACATTTCTAGAACGACAATGTGAACTAACAAAATAGGACGAGTTTCGAGGCAGCTGAGATGGGGTTTCCTAAAGAAATATTGGTGTTGATCTTGGACAGCCAGTGTAGCCAAGAACGAATGGCTAGATATGGCTAATGAAAGTAGACCAGTATGCACAACTAGACCAAATAGGCAGTGTTATTTGGTCATACAATGAGAAGACAGGCGGTGTTATTAGGTTATATAATGAGAAGACCGGCCGTGGAGAACATCGAGACGCCAGGAAATAGCAGCAGAGGAAGAGATAGAGACAGAACAGACCGAGAGAGAGAGAGAGAGAGAGAGAGAGAGAGAGAGAGAGAGAGAGAGAGAGAGATAGAGAGAGAGAGAGAGAGTATGCTTCGTTGTTTAAGACTGACATGGAGGAATGTCACCAACAGAATGAATCCCGAACACAATGGACGGTGAAAAGTTATAAAATATCTACATTGCAAGCATGTCATGGTGATGCTGAGAAAACAAACTGACCACACCATTAGAATACATCGCGGTATTATATTGATGAGATCCATAGCATTGTACATTTCTGCATTATCATTAGCCGTAATTAAACTATCCCTGCTGACGGCGACGTACTCCGTTCGTTCCACACACTGGTCAGTTGGACTTAAATGTTGACATCTCGTTCAGAAAGCAATGGCAATCTACAGTACGTGCTTGGTAAGTTAGTGTTAGTATTGTTTGCTTACGTTATGGGCCACGGGCGGTTCTAAGTACTGTAGCTATTATATTGGTTTTATGTTTTTCTAGAAGTCTTCCCGGAACCGCTATTACGACGCGAAGGAAATATGCTAGGACAATTTCCTAAAGTCTTGTATTTTCTATTTCCTGTTGCCTATGGCATTTCAATATTCCCACTAATACTTCGTACCAGGCAGATAAGACCTCTCCATGAGAACGAGTATATCCTAAACCAAATATAAACAGCATAGGGATTGCTTCTACCTTTTATAAATGTGTAGAAAGAACGTACTCACCTGAGAAAGATGGATGTTGGCATGTTTGAAAATTTCGTGTCAGATATTGGCAAATCCTAGCTATATTTCCGGTGTACTGTTTGGATATTTTCGTGAACATTTTACACAACCCGTAGCTGTAGACTTAAAGGCATTAGGTGGAGCAGACGGACGTCTTATCCTGACAAAAAAATGACATTTTATCATGTAGGTACATTTTTTTCTCCATTAGAATATGACATTCGAAAACCGAATTGTGATAGTTTATTGCTTATGAGACAGACGAATCTGTATTCGTTTCCGACTTCAGAAGTTGTTTGAAGTTTTATCACTAGATGTAATCGTTAAGAGCTTTTAAAAACTTATGTTAACATATTGTTTCTTATTGTGTGTCACGAGCTCTTTCAATAATTCAGCACCGTGAGTCATCGCTCTATGTAACTTATCTACACATAATAGTTATTTCTAGTGACCATTTGTAAAATTATTAATTTCATAAATGAGGATGCATGCATTGTTAACCTCAGGATAGAAAGTAGTCAATCAAAACAATAGAAACAAATTCAACCACCTGAGTCACATCGCTTTGATTTCTTGGCTCTAATTTGTTACAACTGTAATTCACATTACCCTTTTTTGCCGGATATCACCAAATAGTTACGATGTTCGGAGACATTTACGCGTCACTGTGTTGTAGTTTTGTAAATGTTCTTACGTTTGTACTTGTTATCCATGAGCACATTTTTTTTCGTACGAATTTACATTTACTAGATAAGTATTTTCTTTATTTTTTCGCTTGCCAAAATAACTGTGCATGTTAATAAACATCCAGGTATTTACTTCTCGGTCTTCCCCTTGGTCTCTTCCCTTCGATCTTGCCAGTCGTCACCAAGTTCTCCAATTCATTTCTTCTCATAACATGCCCACAAAATGTTTACTGTCTACGTTTAATGTCTCTAATCAGTTTGCGGTCTTCATTTGTTTCTTGAAGGACTTGTTAATTGGTTTTTCTGTCTGTCCATGGTATTCTTCGCATTTCCCTTAGAAACCACATTTCCACACACACACACACACACACACACACACACACACACACACACACATACACACACACACACACACACACACACACACACACACACTCACACACACACACACACACACACACTCACACACACACACACCCACACACACACTAATATAGTGTATATATCAGAAGTATATATATACTTCTGATGCCTTTAGCGTGCTTCTGTTTCGCACGACCTCCCAGTTATTTCATAAGTATGTTATTTCATTTTCGACTGCCAAAATACGTTTAATTCAATGTAAGTTGGGTTCTCTCCAAACGTGCTAGGTAATGCTGCAGAGATTATATTTCACAGTGGTTCACAGGCCGGATATAAAGCTATGAAGAAAGTAAATAAAGCTTGATACACTGATGCATATTGGGTATCTGGTGAAAGTGAAGGAATTTACCCCACAGTTTGAGATGTGGGACGTAAAGGCGGCCAGTGTAATATTAACCATATCACCCATCAAGTACAAACAGATCTAAAGATATAGGGCTGTCACTATATACCCGGGTTCGAATCCTCTGTAAGGTGTGGAGTTTTTGTCTGTCAGGGCCGAAAAGAAAACTCTAACCGGCACAGTTCGCGGCGACTGCACTGGCCATGCGGCCTTAATTCCTCAGGCTCAAATTCACTCTCCCCTTCCCACACCCTTCGCTGCCATACACCGCAAAGTACTACTTTATTGGCAGTAAATGACAGTTTTTTGACAATATATCCAATACACATCAAGAGGTGGAAAGGTGGATTTGACTTACTACACGCTGACTGCTGAGATACCACTGCTTGGTGACTGATTGCGCAAGAATTATGTTAAATCTCGTAACCAGCTGGTGTTTTGTTATAATATAGTATACATTTAATCATTCATTTTTGTCATTTCGACACTAAATACAATTATACCCCTGCTGTCTTGTTAGTATAGATTTCTAAATTCAACTTTGTCAATTGGTCGCTTTTTTTCAAACTATGCCTTCTCGTGTTGTGTTAGTATAATCATAATCATTCATTTTTTTAAATTCCTCACTAAATACAAACATTGCACTCTGGTGTCTTGTTAGAATGTGTTTAACATTTCATATATGTCAGTTGGTGACTCATTACAAAAATGTATCAATAATCACCACCATCTACATCACAGAGCAAATTATTCTCAATTTTAAATCTAACAATTTCTATGTCTGGACATTTACAATTAAATACGTAAAACCCATGGAGAAAAAATGACTAATCTCTGCTTAACCATAGCCAGTCTGTATGTGCTGTGCTTAATTATGACCAGTTTACATGCTAATGTGATTCTCCACGGATGTGAAGTTCCACTACCGGCCGTGCACACTATTGCATCTGACTTAAGAGTTACAACTCAGTCATCCTCGGGATTCGCCAACCAACCAACCAACCAACCAACCAACTAAACAATCAAGCAGCAAGCCGATAACAGTGTCTTATTCTGAACTCATTTTACATCAATCAACTAGCCACACATGATATGGTTTCTGAACTGTTTATATTCCATTCGGTTGTAAAATTAACCTGCTCTGTCCTAATTGTTTCGTTAACTCCTACTGTTCCATATGTTTAGAATTGTATGTACATCCTTTAAACCCAAACGTTATTTATTTCAAAGTAACAAATACTTAGAATATTTCGAGTTAAAGTAGCAATTTTCTTAGATATACAGCACCATAAAGTGTTAACATTACCTAGCACCTTCCATCTTCTATATTATTCTCTGAACACATTCATAATTTTTCTTCTCCTGTTTTTGTTTTCCACGCTACAGCACTAACGTGCATCCTAGACGTATTTATCTAACATATCTTGTAGGGAAGATCAACATAATTACCGCTGCGTTTTCAGCCCAAAATATTCATTAAATTGTTTGTAATTCAGAGGCAGGCTAATAGAAATAACTAGTGTAAACATGCTACATCCTTATTTATTGCCCTTATTGTCATGAGTGAGAGGAACATTGCTGCTTTCTTTGTTCTTTCATAAAAACTAATTAGTAATCGTGATTCACTCATACTAGACGTTTACTATTCTCTTCTTCTCACATATTTTAAATGTTAATTTCTGCATAAGGTTTTACGTGTGCATTTCTTACATAAATTATATTAATATATCTTCTTCTTCTTCTTCTTCTTCTTCTTCTTCTTCTTCTTCTTCTTCTTCTTCTTCTTCTTCTTCTTCTTCTTCTTCTTCTTCTTCTTCTTCTTCTTCTTCTTCTTCGTATTCTTCTTTACATTTACTCATCATCAGCATCATCATAATCAACTTCTCCTCCTCCTTTTTTCGAATTCTTCTAAACCCCTTTCTTATCTATCTTCTTCAATATCTTCTTTTGTTCTTACTTTTTTTTCTGTCGTTCTTACTTCTTTCTTTCTTTCTTTCTTTCTTTCTTTCTTTCTTTCTTTCTTTCTTTCTTTCTTTCTTTCATTCATTCATTCATTCATTCTTTAGTTCTTTCTACACTATTTTCTTTCTTATCTTCTTGCCTTCTCCTTCGAAACATTAGTGATTGGCAGGGCCGAATGTGCGCGGAGCCGGCGTGCCCAATCTGTGACCCTTTGAAAATAAAATTCGTTCGTTCATTCGTTACCCCATACTTCTCCACTTAATTTCTTCTTCATTTCATAATTCTCAGTATAATATCTTCCGCACGTTTACCCGTTCCTCTTTACATGTGAATATAACATCGGCCCATGGCCAGTCCACACCAAGCCCACTTATATCTCTTCCCAAGACTGACTAGCATGACGAATCTAAGTAACAATATCTGTTCTACCTGTTTCTCGGTCTCACTATGTGTAGTTTCTTTATCTCAGTGTCTATTTGATTTCTTTTTCACCGTGGACCAACAAGGGAGATGATATACTGCAAATCAAGCTGGAAGAAATCGTAAAATTCCCTCATGCAAGTAGCAGGTAAAGTTAGTTGCATATCCTTTACAGGACGCAGCAGTCAACTCCAACATCAATTATACCAAAGTGTCAGATTCCATCCTCAGGACCTCCCTCAGTATTCTTTGAATAGTTACTTATATGTCCTTTACATGCCGCTGAAATCAGCTCCAGCATTTTTGGCTATTTGTGATTTTCTGGGCAATTTTAGGTTCAGTTCTTTGAATGCTATGGATAAATAACATATACAGAAATTCCATAACATTTTAACATTGAAAAAAAAAAAAATCTTGCCCTTACACACCATCCTGTGTTGAATGTTACATTAATTTGGCGCATCAAACGTCTCATTATTTTTTTTGCGTCTTCTCGTTTTGAACTCAGGCGTAGTCCATACATGTGCTACTCCCTGTAGGGTCACTGATGATGTTTGAGTGTAGATTAGCTTTTCCTACCACCGATGTTACTCATTATCAAGCAACCCCCCTTTAATTTCTGAAAAAATTGTAATTTAGGTCCATAAGTCAAGGACGAGAAGTCAATATTTTAGTCTAACTGGCCGGTGTTGGGGTTGGACTCGCTACCTCTGCATCAGCACACCGTGTGTTTAAGAACGAGAGATCTTATCCATTCGGCCATGCTGAACTCCGTCTCAGTGGTTTATGCCCCACCGTGAAGAAAGACAATTATTGGAAGAAAATGCAGTGGCCGATCAACACAGCGACCAACACAAGACATTCAAGACGCCCTTAGCATGACAGTCGCTTAATTCCTGAGAGAAGGGAATGAGCGAATGATCGAATGATCTATAGCCCTTTGGCGAGATGCCAGTGATCTGCAACAGACTCGCTGCGTATTGACCTAGTTTATTTTTGTGTTTAACACTTTCGTCGTACTGCGATCTATTTGCAGTATGTACAAACGCTATTGATTGTAATGTGCTAGAATCATCCTTGCAACAGGAAATAAATATTGTAGTTAACTGGAATCATAAAAACCGCACGCAAATTAATATTTCTAAAACAAAATCATTGTTAATAGCAACTAGGCAATGACTTCACACTCACAGATAACTCTTCAGCTGCACATTGGCACTGGGTCTTATCATTGATCAAAATCTAAACTTTAATATCAATGTGTATGCTCTCGTTAAGCAAACAGCCAAAAAGGTATACCAACTTGCCAAAATTAAAAATGTCCTTGACGAAAACACAAGGAAGATAGCATACACTTCCCACATTCAAACTCATATTGATTATTGCTCTAAAATCTAGGATGGATGCTCGAAATCAATAACAAAACGCCTTTATTCACTCCAGAAAAGGGCAGCGCGTTTAATTAATGGTAAAAAGCTTAGCGACAATTCTAACTTGCATGCATGTCTTCAGTTACTGCCACACCACAAACGCCTACTTTTTATTACGACTAAACTAATTCACAAAATCATGTTTCAAAATGCTCCAAGCTACCTTTGGCTATTTTTAAAATATAACGTAAGACATAGCGATAGACTAAACATACTTCATGTCCCTTAACCTAGGATAAATAAATGTTTTGCGTATCCTTTTACAGGACTTAGCTGTCAACAGCAGCATCTTTCAGCTGTCTGTTGATCTCTTGGCAAGATTACGCTCAGTAGTTTGCCATTGCTTTCTGAGCGGCCGGCTCAGTATCCGCAAGTCACGAGCGGGGGTCGAACCACCTCAGTTCTCGCTCCGCTGCGAGACTCTGCGTGATAAACGGGATTACAGAGAGAAAGTGTTGTAACCCCACAGCCAGAGAGACCGGCTAACCTAGGATAGACTTATATAAAACAAGCTTAGCATATTCTGCCACTCAATTGTGGAAAACTCTTCTACAAGAAATCAAAGACACCACCAATCTCTATACATACAGTCGCAACCTGTTTGAACACTATCTCAGTACAGACTTCATGTTCCCCCCCCCCCTTAAAAAAAATAAAAATATCCATAATAATATAAAATTATGTCAAATGACAACTAGCCAATAAACATCCCCAAATGTATGGTAAGCTACACCTTACTTATGTATTTATAATGCCCATGTTAACCATTGCCTCGGTGAGTCACGTATTATTGATTATTTTTCATGCGTTTTAATGCTTATTGTTCTTTTGTTGTCTAAGATTAGCTTCATAAGTGATGTTGAATGAAATAATGTATGAGTGGCAACAGAGCAGAAGAGCAAAATGTCAGACGGGCCTGCGAGCCAGTTCTTAACCCTTTGAAAATAAAGTGTATTCGTTCGTTCGTTCCTTGTTTGGTGATCACAGAGCCATTCGGGTTGGAAACATGGATATTGCCACTGACAAAGATTAAACCCGTGTTCTGCAAGCAAGGCCGTTAACCGTTTTTTTTTTTTTTTTGAAATCTCGAAAGACCAGAGTAAAGACAATGTCCAGAAATGAAATGGGTAGGGATTTAACGACAGGCATAATTTTGAGGTTTTATATCAGCTGCCCTTGGTTGTAAACAATTGAAATTCATCAGGTCTACACTTCATCAGGCCTGTACTTCATCTGATCTGATCTTTCATTCATTATATTTGACCATTCAATCATCTGATCTGCTTCTTCATTCATCTAATCTGATCCGTCAATCATCTGATCTGAACCTTCAATAAATGTAAGGTTAGTAGATAGTAGATAGTAGTGAGATGAGTAGTGAGTAGTGCGATTCGATTGCCAACTTTAGTCACGGATCCAAGCAAGAATATCCATCCTTTGAGCCACACTGGTCAGCAAGTTCACTGCATGCCCTATGCTCATGTGTTCGACTCGCAATCTAGATGGGTTTCTTTTTAAACATTAACAACGGAGCCCTTCTTAATCCAGCCGAATATTAGCACCCGTAAGTATCCTGGGAAGTAAAAGAGGCCTGCGTAATGTTGACCACATCACCCCTTGAAATACAATTGGTCTATACAGGTAAAATATTAGCTAGCACCATATAACCATTACGCCTCCAAGCGTTCAAAAGGACCGTTTACGTTGTCTTTGGTACAAACCCAAACACTGGTTGAACTGAGTTTGTTATCACCGTATCGGCTTCGCGGACTAGCCACGATCATAACATTCACACCAACCACCTTAGAAAGAAATGGCGATCAGCTTAATAATAACCATACTAAAATTGATGCTTCTGCAGCTTCGAACATGTTGGTAGTACCAGATGCCCAATTTGCCTCAATAGTACAAACACGTGCTTGCCTTACTTCACCTTTAACTACGTCGCTAAAAGCTATATGAGCCAACAGTGTATCCTCTACATGTTTATATGTTAGACAACCAGACACATATGTAGCCATTATTCATGATCATGCTACTGAAAGAGCTACATCCTAAAGTAAAGGTCAGAGGTAAGAGTAGTTCTATGGCATCTATTGCTGTTGGGATGAGAGGTAGTATTTCCCATATTCTTAGTCACAGAAAAATGAGATTTATGTTGACTTGACTTTCTCGTTCAATTGCTCGAATTTTGAGAGGAAATAAACTTGCAAACTTGGCGACAACTGGTCAACTTAATGAGAAAAGAGCATTTGGGACATACTGAGGTTAATATACTTGGATGGCTTGGCCAACTGGTATAATGGGGACATGAATGTTGTCCTCATCAGTATCTCTGGTGATCGGGTGACATGGTAAACCATGATTACTTTAGCTTATCGACAAATGGTGATATGATGAATACAGTACATAAGTTTACGGTATTTGCATATGTGTATAGATAAACCATAATTCTCGCCAGGTGACGTTAGGAATATTATTATATAGTATTTAGGTTGCGTTTCCTGGCACCAGGATAAGGCTTGTACCCTTCCCAATTGCGCTCCTCCGCCTGAAGCCGTTGGCACAATGTGGGGTGTCGGGTTTGGTAAGCGCCGCCCACCATTCGTCGCTAACTGAAGGCAGGTAGTAACGTCTACTATCTTACGGTAGCTCTGTCATATCTAACAGAGACCTGACACCATCCATAAACATACAGACGTTTAAAGGCTACTCTGTTTCACTTTCAACTGCGTTTTCATCTACATCCAATCCGTTATTTTGTACTCTATGGTTGATATTCCCTTCTCTGTTCATGTGTTGGATGTTTTTCTCGAACACTTTCTTATCTTGTTGATTACACAGCTTGAGAAGGACTCTAAATTTTGAAAGATGTCAGATTGCAGAGCGACATTGCTCAATCAATCTAGTTGTGCATTTCTCTATGTAAAAAAAATGTTGCATAGATAGACTGACCTATTCAGACAATGCTCTGCTAATTATTGTCACCACGTTAGGCAGCTTTTCTCATATCTCTGTAGTTGTTTGTGGCACCTCTGACAAACTACTTATTTTTATTGTTTCTCAAGTTATGCATTTTACACCTTATTTACTGTGCTGGGTAACTTGATGGTGGTCTGAGACGATAGCATGGAGGAATGACGTTAACTCGACTTGATCCAGAACATCGAAGATCGACATCTGTGGAGAGACGTAGACGCATACGTCCATTTGCAAGATGTATGCTGGTTTTCATGGTTGTATGTGTCGTGTCCTCCTTTAAAGTGTCGTCCCTGGAGTGAGGAGATCCGACACCCACATTATAATATTTTTTTTTTCCCTTCTCAATATTCTGGAGAATCCACCAGCTTCCGTCCAACACACTCCATCAGCCTATGGACACCTCTTCCTATCACTCTCACACTGTCGTACTATGCCCCCTTCTCATACTTCCCCAACGCAACATACTCAACAACTCTTGCTTCTAGAAATTAATAAAGAGTAATTTATTAAAATAAAAGTGTAACGTATATGAGACGTGTATGTGAAGAAAATGTGTGACGTGTTCTATAAAGTGTGTAGAATCGGACTCTCAGACAACAACCCAGTCAGCTGATCCCAGCAAGGATAGACCACAGCACGTTACGTCAGAACATGTACTTCTCACCCAGCGCCGAAACCATCCTGCTGGATACTGATTTGCCTCTGTAGACCTCTGGTAATCCCATTTCATGAACATCCGAAATAGACACCGGTGGTATAAACAGTTAATCATGGACCGGTTGCACTCTACACAATGTCCGTTCCTAACGTTCCTTAACAAACTGCACAAGTCTTTTGTAGTGTGTACGCAGTTAGTTAGTTAGTTAGTTAGTCGACAGATCATCCTCGTTGCACATCGAACCATTCAGTCCATAAGTGCTAATTTCTAATGTTAATTGTTGCTGTACTAACACTAGGTACTCTTAGCCAGTTCTCGGTTCGTTACTACTGTCTAATGCTGTGTGGTGCATCAGTATGCATTACTCTCTTTGATGAATCAATTTCCTTCTAGCGTAAGTTACGTTCTGTATGCAACTCTAGTGACTCTTGAACTGGTGTTCTTCCCTTTTGGATTTGATTTTTTCCCAAAAACTTGTTGAGTTTCCTTGGATCTGGTAGGGAACCTAGGATAGAAACAACACATCTGGTGATAGTACTAGTCACTGATCCTTTCGGCTGACTGTAAGCCTATCACCTTGCTTAATGATCTTTAGCTAACTAGAATTAGTCATAGAGCAGATTAGCTACCCACCTAGAGCCGAATCAGGCTATGACAAAGAAAAAATCAGCAAACAGAATGCGGAACCCCGCCCCCCAGGGACACCTACGGGAAGATCCCAATTATCCCTCATTACTCAATTCTCAACTAGTAAAGCTTATCAACACTTCACTAATCTATTCTTAACTAGCAGAGTTAATATCACTATTCTTACTCTAACTAGTTTCCACTAACAGTGCTAATCATCACACTATAGTTTAACAAGGCCACAGTCTATA
Source organism: Cepaea hortensis (assembly GCA_963921405.1). NCBI lineage: Eukaryota > Metazoa > Mollusca > Gastropoda > Stylommatophora > Helicidae > Cepaea > Cepaea hortensis. The sequence continues at coordinate 125,491,785 of OY992878.1, forward strand.
TTAATTATAACGAATATATATATATAATAGGTTATACCTTAAATGGCACTACTGCAGTCCTATCAATCATATCTACATCTGCCATTATAGGCACGTGCAAAATTAAGTCACTAATTAACACACGGTAGATATTATTTCCACTAAGCACTGCAGTGCCCTGGCACTCTGACTAGAGCATTTTTCAAGTCCACCCTAGTTGATCCCAACTCGGGTTTATATGGCAAACTACCAAAGTTGGCCACGTGACGTTATCCTTTATGCCCCCACACAGGTGGCACAGTGGCAGATCATCCCTTGTCAGGAAACTATTTTCCTGGCTCCATTAATGTTAGATTTGTCATCACTGGTTTTGACATCCAAAACAATCTAGAGAGTTACTGTCGAGTTCCAACAAAGAGTTTCGATACCAAGCTGCCAATCATGGTTTTCCAAACACGCTTACATTGTGCACGTGACGTTGTTCATGTCCGGCAGGTGTTCCACTGTTTTCAATAACACCCTCAACTTTCTGTCATGTGCTGACAGTCAAACCTCCATTCCGTCTGATGTCCGGAACTATAGATGACAAACGGAACCATTCCATATCCTGAGCGGCCAATTATATGTGATTTTAACTGTTATGAACTGCCAACGCGTTGTATCCCTTCCTTCTCACTCACCACCAAATGTGTATATGGGCTGACCCGATGTAACCCGTGCAGCTGTGTTTACTCTGTTAGTACGACTGTTGTGGCCTAGAAAATATACGCCAAGCAAACGTCGGTATTATTATCTGGTTAACTCATGGCGATCTCGTGACATAGGCCCCCTCTTAAGAGAGTAGTCCATCTCACTCTTCTCCACCATGAGTTTAATCCAGATGATTCATTCTTCTTCTTCAGGAGCTGGGTGTCTTGACAAGAAATCCGCTCCAACATTTTCCTTCCCAGGAATGTACTCTACTGTGAAATTATACGGTTGAAGTAACAACGACCACCGCATCAAACGTGCGTTGAGCTTCTGAGAAGTAGCCAGGAACATCAGGGGCTGATGATCCGACTGGACCCGAAACTTAACTCCATACAAATATGGCTGAAATTTTTGCACTGCCCATACGAGGGACAAGCACTCTCTCTCGACGGTTGAATAATTCCTCTCCGCCTGTAGAAGTTTCTTACTTGCGTATGCTACAGGTTTCAAAACCGAAGCATCGTCTTTTCCTTCCTGTAACAAAGCGGCTCCAATTCCAATCGCACTTGCATCCGTTCTCAACACAAATTGTTTGGAAAGGTCAGGGAGCTGTAATACAGGTTTGCTGACCAAGGCCTCCTTTAACTGACTATAGGCATTCTCACATTCTGGTGTCCAAATTATTTGATCCGGGAATCCCTTTTTCAAGGTTTCCGTCAACGGAGCTCCCAATTCCGTGAAATGTGGGATAAATTTGTGGTAGAACCCACACAACGAGAGAAAAGATCGCACATCCTTCTTCGTTTTTGGCCTTGGTGCATTTCTGATTTTCTCCAGGTTCTTCACTTCTGGAACAATGTGTCCTGGAGTGATGGTGTGACCTAGAAATTCCAGAGTCTGGTAACCAATCATGCACTTGGTTGGACGAGCGGTAAGCCCTGCTTCCTTGAGCCTATTAAACACTCTCTCCAAGGATTGTAAGTGGTCATCCAAGCTGTCACTGGAAATCAGAATATCATCCATGAATGAGATGATGGACGGATCCTGTAACGGTTCTAGTAAAGTCCTCATCATGCGTGTAAACACACTAGGTGCATTGCTGAGTCCAAAGGGCATGACCTTGAATTCGTAGTGTCCACTGGGTGTACTGAAAGCTAACAGTGGTCGAATCTCCGGTTTGACTGGTATCTGATAGTACCCCCGACTCAGATCCACTTTTGAAAAGTACCGAGCCTTATGGAGCCTAGCGAATAACTGAGTTGGATTCGGCAAAGGTTCCACCTGAAATTGTGTATGACTGTTCAGAAGTCGGTAGTCTATACACAACCGGTGTTCTCCACTTGGTTTGCGTAACAAAACTACCCCCGCATTGTATGGGGATGTGGATGGTGCAATCACTCCATCCTCCAGCAGTTTCTGTATTTCCTCCTCCAGGGCCTTTTCTTTAGAGAATGGCACTGGGTAAACCTTTTGGCGAACAGGCTCCTGTGTGGTCAAAGTCATCTCGAACTCAACCAACCTCGTTCGTCCTGGTTTATCAGTCAGTATCTCCTTATGAGACTTGAGAACCTGGCTTATCCTTTCCCTCTCCTGGGAGGTCAGATCAGGGTTCACTTTCACATCCCTATAGGTTTCCTGGTGTACCAAGGGATATTCCCTGCCCTCGCTGGTTCCCACTTCTGTCTTCACTGCAACTGCCATTGCCATGAGGTGAGCTGCCTTGTCTCCGGGTCTCTCTTCGTATTTCCGCAAGAGATTGATATGGAAAATCTTCGACTTTCCCCGGATCCGGATCTGATAGTTGGTTCTGGATATCACCCTTTCCACGGGAAATGGTCCTTGCCAACCTATCTCCAGTTTGTTGTTTCCCGTTGGGAGTAGCAACAAGACTTTATCTCCCACCTCTAGAGATCTTTCTTTAGACCTACGGTTGTAGTAAGCCGCATGTCTTTTCCTGGCCTTTTTCAAGTTTTGATTTGCCAGAGTCCATCCCTTGTGGAGTTTTTCTTTCAGTTTCTCCACGTATTTATAGGATGAGATCACTTCTTCTGACGTCCCCTCTTCAGTCCAACTCCTCAACATGGTTTCCAACGGTCGTTTGATTGGACGACCAAACAGCAACGTAGCGGGTGGTAGTCCTGTTGAGCCATGAGGAACTTCCCGATAGGCAAAGAGTGCTGCTGGGATATATTCATCCCACCTATCAGGTTTTTCCTGCGCTAATTTCCTGAGCATTGTCATCAACGTGCCGTTGAAACGCTCTACTTGTCCATTGGCTTGAGGGTGGTAAGGGCTGGTATGTATGTGGTTAGAGTGAAACACCCTAAATACCTCCTCCATGAGTTTTCCACAAAACTGAGATCCATTGTCCGTCAGAATTTGATCCGGAAAGCCTAATCTGGTAAAGGCCTCCATCAGTGCGTCCGCCACTCTTTTCGAGTCAATCGTGGTCAACGGTATGGCTTCACCCCACATTGTACAGCAATCCACCATTGTGAGTATATACGTGTTCCTCTTCCTAGTCCTGGGAAGTGGACCCACGATATCGATGGCTACCCTCTCGAAAGGAGAGTTCATGATGGGCATCTCACCCAACATCACCGGTGCTGTCCAGTGTTTCGGTGCCACCCTCTGGCACTCAGGGCATGACTTCACATACCGACGCACATCATCTGTCATTCCCGGCCAATAGTAGTGGCAGGAAATCCGCTGCATGGTGGCGGCAATACCCATGTGTCCACTAAAGGAGATGGTATGCCCCATATGAAGAATCTGGGACCGATGAGCTTTCGGGACGACCAACTGACCGTATAGGTTGTCTCCCCTTCCTGCTCTCCTGTAGAGTATCCTATTCTTCATGTAGTACTGCCCCCGTCCTGGTGGATCAGCACTTTTCTGCAGCTTTTTGTAGCAAGGACGTAAAGTATCATCCTCACTCTGGGCAGTTCGTAGCTCCCCCGGCATTGGGTTAGTCACAATTGCGTCTGCCTCTTCCGTTTTCGTCTGAGAGCGAGTCTGCATTGCTCCCATATGGATTGGCTCCCTGGGCATTCCCAGAAAGACATACCGGCAACCTAGGATGACTGGAAAAATGGGATCGGTCAATACAGCGGCCTTGATGGTGCCGGTGACGTACCTTGACCGAATCTCCACATTAGCAATGGGCAACTTCATGGTTACAGCACTCTTCTGTGCAGGCTGTATACCCAATGTCTCACCTGTGAATTGTTCTGGATGTACCAGATCCGCAGAAATCACGGCCTCCCCGTCCAGTCCTGTGTCGTATAAACACTCCACTTGACGACCGTTAACCTCTACCAATTCCACTACAGGTGGTTTTTCCTGGTCTGGAGTCTCTTCCTCGGCCTCGACCTGTTCGGTGGGCTCCACCTTAGGTTTCCCGGGGCACACGACGAATTGAGTGTCTCCTGACTCTCCTCTGCAGTCAATAGCATTGTACGTATTCGACTGGCATTGGTTGCACCATTTCCCTGTCCTAGATTTTCTATTGCCAGACTTGAGTGAGCTCTCCTGGTGGCGAGCTTCCTTGTTGACCTTGGCATTTTCTGTGACAACCTCCTTGGAAGTCACTTGACATGCTGCGAAGTGAGGGTTCTTAGCCTTCGATTTGCAGTCCCTCGTATTGTGAGAGGGTGACTTACAAATTGAACACCACTTCTCCGACCACGGTCGTTTAGGTGTAGAGCTTGAAGTGCTCTTGCTTCCCTCCTTCTTCTTCTCTGAACTATCCTCTGATTTTTGCACATAAGGTTCCCACTTTTTTGTTCCTGAGTTTTTGGTTTTCTTCTTGTCATGTTTCTCTTGACTTTTGGAGTTGGTGGAAAGGTTCTCCCCTGCCTCCCCATGTACCTCGACGAACCGTTCTGCTAATTTAGTCACGAGGTCAATACGTTCCGCTCCTTGTTCTCCCAGGAACGTCCTGAGAGGTTTAGACATTTGCTTCTTCAGCTGGTCGACCACCATGAGCTCTTCCAGACTCTCATAGTCATGTGCGAACCCAGCCAAATCCATCCACTTATGGAGATAAGATTTTAGACGCAAACTGTAGGCGGCAAACAACTCTCCGGGTTCTCGTTTCGCTGCTCGAAATTTTTTCCGGTAGGTATGTGACGTAACCTCGAATCGTTTCAGCAGAGCCGTCTTTAACTCGTCATAATTGTTCTCATGTCCTGGTGGCAGGCGAGTATAAACCTCGTATCCGGTCCCGCGTAATCCCTGGGATAGCTTAAGATTCCATTTGTTACGCTCCAGACCCATAGCAACTGACATAGCCTCGAAGCGTTGAAGGTATTGATCAATCTTCTCTTTGTCCTCCTCGTAGACCGCTAAAGGAAACTTCATAGCATGGTACCCATGTCCACCTACTGGTGTTGATCCTGGGATGGAGGAACCTCCAACTGCTCCCTCAGTTTCTCCATTAGATTGACTCTTCAACTCGAGTTCCCTCATCCGGTACTCGTGCTCCCTTTTCTGTGCTTCCTGTTCAGCTTCTAATTTCCTAGCTGCTTGCTCAGCTTCAAATTTCTTAGCTGCTTGCTCAGCTTCCAATTCCATCCTTCTCAATTCCAACTCGGCCTTTCGATCTTCCCTTTCTGCTTGACGATACTCTCTCTCCACTTCCTGTATGTAATCCGTTAGAGCAGACCCCGCCAATCCCATGTCCTCCCCCTTTGCCTTTAATTCTGCTGTGCTAAGTTTAGGGGTGGCCATTATACAGAGAGGTAAGCTAGCAGGTCGAGTACAATATAACTACAAATTACTATACAGATATATGAACAAGTAATATAAATCTAGATATTACCACACACAGCACATCCACTCAGTGACAAGAGTAGAATCAGGACCACAGACCTATGCAGACGTGTGAAGTGTGAACAGGTAAGATATTAATTAGTCCTAACCCCTATCCACATTCACTCTAGCTGGATTCTCCAAAATGATATCTCCCTCTTATAACTAAGGATCCCGTGTCCAAAGACCCCGTTGTCAGAAGATCCCACTGTCAAAGGTTCCTGTTTGCAGGAGATCTCGCTGTCCAAGGATTCCGTTTACAGGAGATCCCGCTGTCCAAAGATTCTGTTTACAAGAGATCCCGCTGTCCAAAGATCCCGTTTACGAGAGATCCCGCTGTCCAAAGATTCCGTTTACGAGAGATCCCGCTGTCCAAAGATCCCGTTTACGAGAGATTCCGCTGTCCAAAGATCACGTTTACGAGCCCCCAATAATGTCGTGTCCTCCTTTAAAGTGTCGTCCCTGGAGTGAGGAGATCCGACACCCACATTATAATATTTTTTTTTTCCTTCTCAATATTCTGGAGAATCCACCAGCTTCCGTCCAACACACTCCATCAGCCTATGGACACCTCTTCCTATCACTCTCACACTGTCGTACTATGCCCCCTTCTCATACTTCCCCAACGCAACATACTCAACAACTCTTGCTTCTAGAAATTAATAAAGAGTAATTTATTAAAATAAAAGTGTAACGTATATGAGACGTGTATGTGAAGAAAATGTGTGACGTGTTCTATAAAGTGTGTAGAATCGGACTCTCAGACAACAACCCAGTCAGCTGATCCCAGCAAGGATAGACCACAGCACGTTACGTCAGAACATGTACTTCTCACCCAGCGCCGAAACCATCCTGCTGGATACTGATTTGCCTCTGTAGACCTCTGGTAATCCCATTTCATGAACATCCGAAATAGACACCGGTGGTATAAACAGTTAATCATGGACCGGTTGCACTCTACACAATGTCCGTTCCTAACGTTCCTTAACAAACTGCACAAGTCTTTTGTAGTGTGTACGCAGTTAGTTAGTTAGTTAGTTAGTCGACAGATCATCCTCGTTGCACATCGAACCATTCAGTCCATAAGTGCTAATTTCTAATGTTAATTGTTGCTGTACTAACACTAGGTACTCTTAGCCGGTTCTCGGTTCGTTACTACTGTCTAATGCTGTGTGGTGCATCAGTATGCATCACTCTCTTTGATGAATCAATTTCCTTCTAGCGTAAGTTACGTTCTGTATGCAACTCTAGTGACTCTTGAACTGGTGTTCTTCCCTTTTGGATTTGATTTTTTCCCAAAAACTTGTTGAGTTTCCTTGGATCTGGTAGGGAACCTAGGATAGAAACAACACATCTGGTGATAGTACTAGTCACTGATCCTTTCGGCTGAGTGTAAGCCTATCACCTTGCTTAATGATCTTTAGCTAACTAGAATTAGTCATAGAGCAGATTAGCTACCCACCTAGAGCCGAATCAGGCTATGACAAAGAAAAAATCAGCAAACAGAATGCGGAACCCCGCCCCCCAGGGACACCTACGGGAAGATCCCAATTATCCCTCATTACTCAATTCTCAACTAGTAAAGCTTATCAACACTTCACTAATCTATTCTTAACTAGCAGAGTTAATATCACTATTCTTACTCTAACTAGTTTCCACTAACAGTGCTAATCATCACACTATAGTTTAACAAGGCCACAGTCTATATTAATTATAACGAATATATATATAATAGGTTATACCTTAAATGGCACTACTGCAGTCCTATCAATCATATCTACATCTGCCATTATAGGCACGTGCAAAATTAAGTCACTAATTAACACACGGTAGATATTATTTCCACTAAGCACTGCAGTGCCCTGGCACTCTGACTAGAGCATTTTTCAAGTCCACCCTAGTTGATCCCAACTCGGGTTTATATGGCAAACTACCAAAGTTGGCCACGTGACGTTATCCTTTATGCCCCCACACAGGTGGCACAGTGGCAGATCATCCCTTGTCAGGAAACTATTTTCCTGGCTCCATTAATGTTAGATTTGTCATCACTGGTTTTGACATCCAAAACAATCTAGAGAGTTACTGTCGAGTTCCAACAAAGAGTTTCGATACCAAGCTGCCAATCATGGTTTTCCAAACACGCTTACATTGTGCACGTGACGTTGTTCATGTCCGGCAGGTGTTCCACTGTTTTCAATAACACCCTCAACTTTCTGTCATGTGCTGACAGTCAAACCTCCATTCCGTCTGATGTCCGGAACTATAGATGACAAACGGAACCATTCCATATCCTGAGCGGCCAATTATATGTGATTTTAACTGTTATGAACTGCCAACGCGTTGTATCCCTTCCTTCTCACTCACCACCAAATGTGTATATGGGCTGACCCGATGTAACCCGTGCAGCTGTGTTTACTCTGTTAGTACGACTGTTGTGGCCTAGAAAATATACGCCAAGCAAACGTCGGTATTATTATCTGGTTAACTCATGGCGATCTCGTGACAGTATGTCGGCCCGGGCATGTGTTTAAATTCTTTTCGAGACCGGAATGTTTTATTTTGAAACTGACCTGGCTTATCAGGTCGACATAGACTAAAACTGAATACTAGGAATTCTCTTGAGAAGCAAAGACGTCCGAGATTTTATTGGCCACATCACCAATCGAGTGCCCATAGGTATACAAATAGTGGTAGCCTCATGACGTTAAAAGAGCCCTCTTCTTTATGTTTACAAGACCACCAGTGTCAGTCAGTTAGCTCACTTAGACATTCATAACCAGGAATCATGTCAGTTTTATTCTCCAGCTTCATCGTGCAGCAGAACTTGTTGATTTGTTGCTCTCCGAGAAGTATGGGTGCAGTCAGTATATCAGCTGACTTTCTGTGGATAGATGGACAACTGATACGGTGGTGGTTTTTTGATGCCTGCTTTATGAGTGTACTTTCATTGAGAATAGATGACTGCCGTATGTTACAATCTCTAACTGATGAAAACCAACCGTTTGTGTAAATTCTCCCCGCACAGATGCCCTTCTAGCGCGGTGATTACCTGAGTGAAACTCCCGCTGACATAACGCTTGGAATTGTCAGAATAGGCAAGCTGTTACATAGCGGTATGATCTAGACACGTGTTTTCACTGTGATATCAATGACACATACAATTATGGTTATAGGTATTTTTTCGCGACAACATGCACATTCATAATAATTTAAAGTGTGTTGTGACACGATTAGTACTTTCCTCAACAACAAAAACAACAAAAAGAGTTCCGCAGATGCAGAGTCAAGAATAAAAACATGGCCGAATGGATACTAGCGCTCGTTCTTAAACATCCGGTTTGCTGATGATGAAGTAGGGAGTTCAACCCCTACACCAGTCATTTGGACTAAAATGTTGACTTCTCGTCCTTGACATGGGGACGCAAATTACAAGTACCTATGAAGTCGGAGCGGGTTCTCCTGATGCTGAGGGACACATGTAATAAGGAAAGCTAATCCACACGCAAAATTCAGTCCAGTGCTTCTACAAGTATCGTGTGTGGATTTGCTTGAGTTCTAAGCGAGCGACCGCAAAAAAAAAAAAAAAAAGTCTTTTTTGCTCCGAAGGTCGTGGGTCAGGTTTCCGGACTCATTCGGTTCACGGGCGTAATTTTATCGCACCACCCTACGGGGTCGTTGATGAAACTCAATGCAATGTCATCTATCTTTTTGCCTTAAACCCCTTTTGTAGATCCATTATTACGTGTGGGCTGGAAACAGATTAGTGATTAGTGAACTCGCTTTCCCAGCTGGCGGGCGTGGTTTTGATTTCCTAGGTGCCATATACCTGGATCAGGCTATGGATTGCAAGACACACTTTGCACGGCATTAGTTTCAAAAGAATGATAAGTGTGCAAGACGTTTTAGTGCAAGCACGAAAACGTCACGATAAAGGCAGTTAGACTTGAGCTGGCGTCCAGGTCGGACGTGGCTTCTTGTCACTACAGCACAGCTAACACTATGCCGCTTTATTTAGAATAATGTGTCGTGAAGTATAGTTGTAACATTTCTGTGGAGCGACTGCGTTGTGAGAATCGTCGTATAAAAGTGGATTTATGAGAAGAAACTAGGCTATCCAGCGTCGTCTTATAAAAGGTTTGAGTTTCAGTGGCCGATTTTGGCTTTTCACTTGTAACCTAAAGAACAAGGAGGACTGGAAGGTATTTATAAATAAAATATATTATTAACCCCGCCGCTACCTCCCGCTCCTTGGCAATGGGGTTTCGTACCGGTGATTATGAACTCGTGATTTATTATCAATTTATGACATATATGCAGTAATTTAACGCTTATACAATGAATCGAGCTATATACATGTGAAGGCCAGGGTCATCTAAAGATTCTCATAAAAGGTCAATTACGTCATTGCATTTAAATTAGTGTGTGGAATAATCTCAAACCAAGTAACCAAATTTTTGAGCATTGGTGATGACATCATTATTTTGGTTGCGTACAACACATCCGGAAACAATATTCAGTTATCCAACAGTCTGCAGTTTGAAGAAAACGAAATACTATGTAAACTACAATCACAGTTACTGATATTGTGACACTTCTAAAAGAGCATGCTGAAAATAAATCAGTCGTTTGCCGAGAAAAATTAGTGAGAATTCAGAACGGCAACAAATAAACTGTGAAATGGAGAAGGTGAATTGAAAGACATAGATCCTGAATCAAGGGCTTAAAGGTTTATCAAGCTAATTTTTAATATATGATATCAATTATATACTTACCGACCGCTCTGGGAGATACCAGACAACGGTAAAAGTTGATCACTATTGGATGATATGCTGCAATCAATAAGCTGTTTGTTCTGACACAATCATGTCAACGATTTGATCTCATCTGTTCTTATGGTTTTAATCCAAAGCAATGTTCAGCTGCTATTTAATCACATTGTGCCTGATGTAGCACATAATAGAAGTCAAAAAATATCGCATTCAAGTAACAGAAGAAATGAATTAAGAACGTTCATACGGCATTGAAGATTCATTTGGCCATCATTAATTATTTCGTACAGTTACTCAATTAAACAACAGATTGGCAACACTATTAGAGAATTTACGCAATTTCAGAACACTTAATTGTCTTGATCTGCATAAACATTTGATGTTTCGGTGACACGAACATCTTAACTTCATCTATCATGTCGTCAAGATTAAGAGTAATCCAGTTTACTGATGGTTCTGAGGATATTTCTTAGATCACTATGCTGTATATCATTTGATCGTATTCAATTGCAATTCGTCTTCACAAATACAACAACCATTGTTCAACGAGAAATGAAGTGACAAGTAAGCTTGTGTGGTTCCATTGGTCGTAAATTGAATGAAAGCGTTCATTGACATTACGCAGTTACAAAGTACTCTATTCAACTAGACGTATATATAACATGGAAAGGAAGAACATGAAAGGAATAACAGAAAGACAGACAAGTTGAGTTTAAGATGTTGATCAACGGTGTACGTAAATCATGACTGTGATCAACAGTATTACTGGTTCATCATTTAAATCTCGAGAGATTGTGCTCGTATAGTTCGGATGCTGACCTGGTATAACAGGCACTCCGAAAGAGACAACTACAGATTGTATGATAGTAACTTTGTAAAAGATGCTTAATAAAACGGCATTGAACTGTAAGATCTACACGTCAGGATTCGGTATACTCCAGTTCACATTTTATCTCAAATACTTGATCGTTATTACTGTGAGCCTATATTCTTCTACCAACGTATTTGTTGTTATACATATTAATACGTCATGAAAGAAGACTAACAGTTGTCAAAAGACATTTGATATACGCTATTCACCGAGAACATTCGAAAGAAACTTTTTTAGAATACGACAATACAGAACTAAAAATCCACATCAAATCGAACTACACTGAATTTTAAAATTATCTTTGATCAAAGTTAAATTCCAGGAAGCGATATGTTGTTGGATGAAGTCAAATTGATACGTTAACATTGATAATTAAACATTTGGATGAAATCAATTGAATCTTATTTCGAAATCATGAACCAATATTCTCAGAACATTCAAATATTATGCTTAATTGGGGAAATTTTGTGAAAGAATTCGAAGGCAACGAAATTCGAGTATGCAGAACATTCATAAACAATTCTTGCGTACATTAAAGGTCAATTTCGAGAAACAGAACTTATCGAAACGTGCATTAATACACAGATCGTCAATAAGCCAAATGATAATTACATCTTGAAATACGTCTTTCAATTAAGACAGTATGAATTACATACACGAAACAGTCTACATTCAATTGACATTTTGGATGTTACTGGTTAGTCAAAAGCAAGATACTCAATCAATCATTATCAAGTTACGAACTTCTTTCGCGACATTATCAAATCTGAGAGATCTCCATGCATGTTCCAACTGTAAGGGTATTTTCTCACATCGTACTGTTATTGAGGAATTACGCAAAGACATTGAATCATCAAACCCGCGGATCGATATTAATCTACGTCTATTGTGTCTGGTCCAGAAGAAATTCCGATCAACATATTCAGCATAGACTATAATTTTTCGATCAATCGATCGCTTTGGATACATCGGTTGAGACCTCCTTTATATAGATATCCGATTACTCAATCATTAAATCTATCTCAGTTGTTGTCTGCATTGGAATATCGGATACTAGAAGACAATCTACCAAACTTCTGTGTTATCCATGGGCAACAATTTATTTACCAATCACAAATTAGAAATACACGACGTTGTTAAATTGAATGAAAACATACAGGGATATGGTCGAAGAACTGTGTTATCAGAATGAAATCTAGATACTAAAATATTAATGACATTTAAAGAACTACCATTCGTCTAATGCACCTGAGGAAAGCTAAATAATAGTAATTTACATCACTTATCATCATCACAAATAAAAGAATTTCATGTTGTTATCACGTGAAACCAGCACGTGATCATCTTACTAGATAAGGGTGTTCCTTAGTTCAAGGATAGTAAATTAGGGGAATTGTGTTAATTTGTTTATTCTTCGTTGGTTATAGTCAGTAACCCTATTTTATTTATGCTAAATTTTGGTATACATATTTATTTTTAGACACTATTCATGTGGTCTTGTAATTTAGTGTCGATTTTGCTATTACTGCTTGATCAGCCACAAATGTTTGCCATTTGTTTTATCAAGGGTAATCACAGGAATAGATAGTGAGGGTACAGAGAGAACCACACATAATGTGAGGGTGCAGTGCGGTGTGCTGGGATAGAAGCAACTCCCCTACGCAGATATAACAGTACACTAGAATTGTACCAAGATATACGTTACATCTCTAGACGAATATGGAGGTATACTGTGGACTAACCAACGTCATTAGACTAAGATGTTTGGGGAAACTCTCTTTAGGCTGATACGCGAAGGCAGTCTATATGATACCGAGATATGACCATTAGAGAGTTAAGGATGATTTTATGGATACCGAGTCATATAATTATATAAAATCAGCATCTTACTAGCACCAATAGACACATCAAAAGCATTATGAGTTAGCTTCTCTGCATACATGTGTGAGCATTGGGCAATGGAACCATATTACAACAGTTGAATAAAGGAAAAGATTTATCCTGCTGGAGAAAGGAATGAAAAGCATTAGATTTATCCTTAAAGGAGAAAAAAAGAATACGATTCGTCTATTGATCGGTGTTTACACAGAAAGAACTATTGTGTTGTTATGAATTATATTGTTATTTGACTATGGTATTATTAGATTGTTAATAATAATTATTATGTGAATAAGTTATTAGATAGTTAACGAGTTAAATTAAGTTAAGTTTGTTAAGTGGGACAGACAGATGACACCACTTTTCGTTCCGTCCAAAGTAGAACAAACAGAATAAACTAACAAAATGTTTTCAACATTTTGAAAGGTAGAGGGGGTGAGTGCCATATACCTGGATCAGGCTATGGATTGCAAGACACACTTTGCACGGCATTAGTTTCAAAAGAATGATAAGTGTGCAAGACGTTTTGGTGCAAGCACGAAAACGTCACGATAGAGGCAGTTAGACTTGAGCCGGCGTCCAGGTCGGACGTGGCTTCTTGTCACTACAGCACGGCTAACACTATGCCGCTTTATTTAGAATAATGTGTCGTGAAGTATAGTTGTAACATTTCTGTGAAGCGACTGCGTTGTCAGAATCGTCGTATTAAAGTGGATTTGTGAGAAGAAACTATCCAGCGTCGTCTTATAAAAGGTTTGAGTTTCAGTGGCCAATTTTGGCTTTTCACTTGTCACCTAAAGAACAAGGAGGACTGGAAGGTATTTATAAATAAAATATATTATTAACCCCGCCGCTACCTCCCGCTCCTTGGCACTAGGCGACATTTATTTTTAAAAATAATCACTTGGCTATTCTGACCAATAAAAAGATGTCAATTGAAACGAGAAAAAGAGTATTGAGGGGATACATAGAGCCTGTTCTTTTGTATGGATGTGAAACTTGGACAATGGGCAGTCAAGCTGAAAAACATCTGATGGCTGCAGAAATGTAATTTTCTGAGGAAAATGCAAAGAATACCATGGACAGACAGAAAAACCAATGACCAAGTACTACAGGAGACAAATGAAAATCGTAAATTGATTAGAGAAATTAGACATGGCCAGTCAACATTTTTTGGACATGTTATAAGAAGAAATGGATTGGAGAACTTGGTGACAACTGGCAAGATCGAAGGAAACAGACCAAGAGGCAGATCGAGAGGAAATACCTGGATGGCTTGGCCACATGGCATGGACGAGACAGGGATACTGAGCTGATCCACGACACTGGTGATCGAGTGAAATGGCGAGTCATGACCGCCCACGCTTTCCGGCATGGCACATGATTGATTGATTGATTGATTAGCTTCTGGTTTACAAACCACATCACCCGCTGAGTGTTGTTTGGTCATGAAAATATGGACTTGTGAAAATAACCCCTGTATGCTACGATGGCCTCGACACGGAGTACTTTCGAATAAATATAATAGTATGTGATATATCATCTTAGATATGCAGATAACACAGTTCTTCTTTCAAATAGTGCTAAAGGACTAGAAGTACTGATTCTCTCTGCCAAGAGACAGTGGAAATCAAGAAAAGAAAAAAAAAACTACACACAACCCAAAGATCACAAGAAATTGAAAATGTCATAAACTTTGAATATCTTGGTTCCATAATCAAGAACAACGGAGATATAAGAAGAAGTAAGACGCAGGCTGGTAATGGCAATGGAGCGATTAAACAGTAATAACCGTGTATGGCACAACACAAGGAAATAAGCTGAAATACAATTATTGAGAACACTTATCTTTCATGTATCAACGTATGAATGTGAGTAATGGACCAATTTGCAATAACTAAAGAAGAGTTTTTGAGCTCAAATTTTACAGTAACACTATTAGAATATCATGGACCAACAAATATAAAAACGCTGACATTCTGCAAGCTTTGAATATCGAAGATCATTGGCTCATCAATAGTATCACGTCTAGGAAACTGAAATGAATTGACCATATCAAACTGTAAATACTGTTTCTGGAAGACGAGGCAGGGGTCGAGCAACACGAAAATGGGCATGAGACACTGAAGGTACCTTGGGCGTGAGGGTGCATCAGGGTGCATCAGGGTGCATCAGGGTGCATCAGGGTGCATCAGGGTGCATGAGGGTGCATCAGGGTGCATCAGGGTGCATCAGGGTGCATGAGTGTGCATGAGGGTGCATGAGGGTGCATGAGGCGAGAGATATGGCAAAATATGGAATGGCTTTTCGAAGCGATGTGGGATGAGGGCAATGTTCTGCAAAGGACGTTCTATTTGATGGTAACGCTTGTTTGGGGTGTATGTTAATTTTAAATAATGATCTTTTGAGAGTATGTTAATTATTAAACAATAAATATTTGAGAGTTAAAATTAGTTAGTTGCATATCCTTTTACAGGACGTCGCAGTCACCCCGAGCAATGTTTGTTTTTGTTTTTGCTGCTTGTTATCTCTAGGCAAGTTTACTTTCAATAGTTTGCCAGAGGCTTTCTGAACGACCAGCACCCATACCATGTCGTAAAAATACCAACGCAGGGTGATTTTGCTGCCACATCTCCCGCAGCTTTTCTTCCAACATGGTATGCGGGATTAGGAACTGCGTCCGTAACCCCTTCGAAACGTAGCCGGCCATTTGAGAGTATGTTAATTATTAAACAATGATCGTTTGAGTGTATGTTCATTATTAAACAATACTAGTTGGAGAGTAAATTAATTATTAAACTATAATCGTTTTAGTCTATGCAAATTTTAAACACCGATCTTTTGAGAGTGTGTCAATTATTAAGCAACTAGCAGACCCGGCCCGGCTTCGCCCAGTCCCTGGTGGGGAGCATCTCATTTAATTAATATAAGTAGTCATATAAGCTCCCGTTCCCGTTCCTGACTGTCTGTCTGTCTGTCTGTCTGTCTGTCTGCCCGCCCGCCCGCCCGCCCGGCCGCCCGCCCGCCCGCCCGCCCGCCCGTCCGTCCGTCCGTCAGTCCGTCCGTCCGTCCGTCCGTCCGTCTGTCTGACCCTGCCCGGCATCGCCTGGCTCCTGGTGTGGAGCATCTAATTTAATCCATATAAGTAGTCATATAAGCTCCCGTTCCCGTTCCCGACTATCTATCTGTCTGTCTATCTGTCTGTCCCTCCCTCTCTGTCTGTCTGTCTGTCTGTCTAATCATTTATTGGTTGCGGTTAGAACAACCTTAGATAAACGAAGACCAACTTACAAAAAGCATTAGAAAGAGCACTTGAAAGATCTTTACATATTCCCCCAACAATTAACTTGGGTAAATGGAGCGGCGGCAGCAGCAGCAGAAGAAGAAGAAAAAGGAGGAGTAGGAGGAAGGAGGAGGAAGAGGGTGAAGGAGGGAGGAGGAGGGAGGAAGAGATAGGCAGAGAGAGGAGGAGGAGTCGGGAGGAGGAGTCGGGAGGAATAGGAGGGAGAAGGAGGGATTTGAAGGAGGAGGGGGGAAAGAGGAGAAGGAGGAGGAGGGAGGAGGAGGGAGGAGGAGGAAGGAGGAGGAAGGAGGAGGAGGGAGAAGGAGGAGGAGGAAGGAGGAGGAAGAGGGAGGAGGGGGAGGAGGAGGGAGGAGGAAGAGGGATGAGGAAGATGGAGAAGGAGGGAGAAGGAGGAGGAGGGAGAAGGAGGGAAGAGGAGAACGCAGGAGGAGGAGGGGGAGGAGGAGGGAGAGAGGAGGAGGAGGGAGGAGGTGGAGGGAGAAGGAGGAGGAAGGAAGAGGTAGAAGGAGGAGTGAGAAGGAGGAGGGAGAAGGAGGAGGGAGGAGGTAGGAGGGAGAGAAGGAGGAGGAGGAAGAATGATGAGGAGGGAGGAGGAGGAAGAGGAAGGAGGGGGGATGTGGAGGAAGGAGGAGGAGGGAGGAGGTAGAGGGAGGAGGAGGAGGGAGGAAAAGGAGGAGGGAGAGGGAGGAGGAGGAGGAGGAGGAGGGGAGAGGAGGAGGAGGGAGAGAGGAGGAGGAGGAGGAGGAGGAGGAGGGAGGAGGGAGGAGGAGGAGGAGGGAGGAGAGGGGAGGAGGGAGGAGGAGGAGGAGGAGGAGGGAAGGAGAGAGGTGGAGAGGAGAGGAGGAGGGAGGAGGAGAGGGAGGAGGAGGAGGAGGAGGAGGAGAGAAGGAGGAGGGAGGAGGAGGAGGGAGAGGAGGGGAGGAGGAAGGAGGGAGGAGGAGGAGGAGGGAGGAGGAGGAGGGAGAGGAGGGAGGATGGAGAGGAGGAGGAAGGGGAGAGGATTGGGGAGGAGTGGGTGGTGAATGGTGGGGGGGTGGTGTGTGAGTGGTGAGTTGGGTTTGTGGTTGTGTTGGAGGTGGTTGTGTGGTTTGCGGTTGGTTTGTGTTATGGTGTGGTGTTTT